>VWZZ01000301.1:720629-896534 GCA_013399095.1 Psophia crepitans | reverse complement strand
CCTCCCTCTCTCCATCTCTTTATTTAATTTCATTCAGCCACCCCATGTTTTTAAATAACAATGATACCTGTTTTTCAAGGTTTTTTCAAGGTTTCCATCCCACATGTGTTCTCCCCATGACTGTCATCAAATCATCCCATGCTTTATTTCCTCCCTCTCATCATCTCCTACTTCTGAACTGCACTTTATCCTTCCAGGTGGGTGTACTTTGCAGTGCCAGTGTCAGGCTTTTGTCTGAGGAAAATAATGATAGGTGAGAAATGTGTCAGGAGACTAATTTTGCACTTCACTTCTTGACACAACTTTAACCACATTTGAAATCCTTTCTGTGGGCAAAACTTCTGTCAACTTCAGGAGGAGCTCTGCTCAGGCCATACTCCCCAAATAAGGCTCTTTTTAATGGTGATTTATCAATGCAATGTTGAGTCTGCATCCCTAAATGTCGACATGCCACTTACTGGCAATTTGCTTGCTCTCCACAATTTTTCTACATGCCTTCAGCATTAAGGAATGAATGCTCTTTTTTTGGAGGAGCCACATCTTTGTTGGAATTATAGAGAAAAAAGAAAAGTGGCAAGAACAGAAAAAGAGAGGGGTTTGATGTTACATATATGTAAAGCCCAGATGTGTTTCACAAATGATTCAAACATCACCAGCCTAATTTTTCTGTTGGCTCTACACCAGCTGCACTGAAACCACCAGATACTGTCCTGGGGCAGATGTGGGGAATCGGACCCTACACTAAAGAAAAAAACCAATCATTTAAAACACGCCAGGCATCACATTGTTAAATCACTATAAGAAGCCCTGCCAGACCCACTCTGCCCCATATATCTGCACTACCACATGCTGAGGACTAAGGACTGAGTAACAGCTGAGAAATGAACTGCAGGCCAACCCAGCTCATTAAACCAGCAGACAAAGAATACAGGAGGAGAAAGACCTGGGTTTGTGCAGCTGCATTACACTGCATCAGCTCAGTTTGGGGTCAAACAGGTGCGAGAGCTCGTGCACAGGCGTGGGTGAGACTGCACAGCCATGAGCACAGGCAGAGATGCAGTGACAGGGAGGACGGGAAGCTGTCTGCCCTTCTCAGTAGCAGCAAAATGAAAGGCCCTCTCCCTGAAAAGTGCTTAGCTCCTTGCTTAAATCTAAATTGGTCCCAAATTGGGGCCTGTAGGATCTTCAAGATGGAGACGCTATCTTCAGACTTGAAAGTGTTCTGCACTCAACAATAAATTGCAGGAGACTTCTTTCCCTTTTATGTTGCTTTCTAGTGATATTCTGTTGCATTCAATTACAAATAACCTTGGAAATCTGGCACAGGTAGATCTTCCTGACTAGTTACCAGGAATGTCATATTAGATATCACATTATCTCCACTCCCTTACCAGATAAGTCCATTATCTCCTGTCAGTGGTTGGTCAATTTTCATCTCTATGGAATGCTTCCGTTTCGTGGTAGAGCAACACACCCCAGACCAGGCATTTCTAGGCTTTATTTATTACCTGTCAGTGGTGCTTGAACTCTCTCATCATTTAGACTACAGGTCTCACAAATGCACTCAAGATACATACTGAAATAAGACATTTTTCTCTCCAAATAGAAATCTTGTTATATTTCATTATTTCCATATTCATAATGCATCATGTTTATTCTTACTCAGACACAGAGTGATGCCAGCAGCACTTACTACTGACTATAGAAACCACATGCCTTTTTCTTTCCGGTCTTTAGTGGACTCCTATGAAAACACAGCTACATTTTTTCTTTAGGCTGTCCATTGTATATTCTTTGACAGCATCAAACACTACCCTGTGTTATACCTATAGCCTACAGAATGACTAGCAGCACTGTCTCCCATCTATTTTAACTTCTTTTATGTCTCTGCTACTTAAAAGTGGATTTGGATGTGGACCTGCAGTACCTGCTCAGGCCTGATTTCTCACTCTTCTTGATCTGTGGTTGGAAAGTATTTTCAGTGCCCATTCCCCCATCACTTTTGGGTGTTGGGTAGCATGTTCCAGTGGACAGAGATGAGTAATACATGCTACAGCTACCTTTGGTTTACATGTTCTTTTTTTTTCCTATTTTTCTGGGGACCACAGTGCCAGGCACTCCAGCCTGCACTACACACTGCCAGGTACGATGGTGACATACACAGAGGTGCTCAGCACAGGGATACGAGGGAGGAGGTTGCCTTTGAACATGTTACTATGATTTAGTTAGGTTTTTCACAAAAAAAATATCATGCTCACATCCTATGTGTTCGGTTTGGGAAGGATAGTGCTGTAGCAGCTGAGGAGATGGGAATGGGAGCACACAGAAATTAGCAGCCATGAAGGACTGTGCAAATAGATGTCTGTGTGGTTTCAGATTCTGGGAGGACGTGAAGACTAAGTCATGTGGATAAGAAATGTCAAATAATAAAGTACCATCTGGGCCCTTGCCTACGATTTTGAGTACAGGCTTTCCCAAAGTTCACATTAACATGTATTTTTTTTCTCAGTTCTGCATAACCTAGCTCCAAATGATCCATCTTGTGTGAGGTCTTGCTCCAGCCTATTTTGTCAAGTCAATTCACACCAGCTAATGTCAGGAACGGTCATCTTGATTTGGATTTTTGAAATGAAACCTTTGAAAATCCTCCTGAGCATGTCTTCTACCCCAGAGCCAAGTCATTACTAATTAGCATGAACCACAGAGACAATAACCTTTGGAAAATACTGCTGATGCACAGTGCATTTCAAAACAGTACTCAGCGTTACGATGTGATATGTAGAGAACATTGTTATAAATATTCTTTTGCACAAAAGAAGCATGGCTAAGCAGAAAACCTTATCTAATCCTGTTTTATACCACACGTCATATTAACTGTATCCACTGCTATCATACAGGATCCAGATGCAAACATGCTGTTGGCTTTAACCATATACTAATTTTATATATAAATATAAACCCTATGGATGAAATGCCTTTTCAGTTTTCTCTTCCCCACCCTGGATTAACACATCAACAGCTGTGAAAAAAAGTTTTCAACCGTGCCACAGAATCTTATTATTAAAAAACTGTCCAGACATAAAGTGCACCAGAAGAGAATTTTAAGCCTTCATTGCTCTCTGCCTCTGCTGCACCGACCTGAACAAACAACAGGCTTAACATTTCAGAATTTCCTTTCATCCCAAGACAGAATGAGTTGAAATTTTGAAAGTCATGGAATGGAAAGAAACACGCACTTTGGGAATACCAAAGGGAATTTATGCGGACACTATGCTGAGATAAGATCAGACCACTGCGTTTTGATGTTACCATTTGCAAGTGTGTGCCTTCCAGAGCACCACTATCAGCATCCCAATGAGCAGCCAGAACAAAGTGGTTTCACCTGACCAAAGGCACGAGAGGATCTCTCAGTATTTTCCATGAAAGGTAATACTGATGCACATCATGTGTTCTCGCAAAACTTTTGATTACATAAAAACCTCCTTTATTTCCTCGATAAAGAAACAAGAATTAAGTTTTCTTCAGAAAGTTAAGACAGGGGTCAGTTCATTGTGTGGGAATGGTTAGGGGCAAAAGTTTTTGCAGGTCTCGCAAACAGTGCAAAATTAGACACATAAACTCATAGTCCTACTAATTTTTTCAGTAAATGCATATGTCACCTTGCAGGGAGTTTCCCTTCACCATTGTTTTGATCTCATCCACACCTATATGAAACTAGACTCACTTCCCCCAAGCTGTTCTGCTTTAGGTGTTTTCATTTTTCTGTGTGTGAATTTCTGCTTTCTTTTCTGCATTTTGCATTTATTTACTTCTTTAATCCTGGCTCAGTTGCACTGGAGATTTTCACATCCTGCTATTTCAATGAAACAAAAAAATGCCCTTCTCTTATCCTGTTGCACAATTGATGTTGAATTCACAGCAACACTTTGAAGTAAGATGATTTTAATGATTCTTTTTAGCCAAATAGGATAATATAATATCAAACAGTAAGCAGTGGCAGGCCCTGGTCTCCTGCTTATATGTGAGAGTGAGGGAAAAAAGATCGTCCCCACCTCTACCAAATAAAACATGCAAAAGAGTTTTCTTCTCCTTATAGGATTTATACGTCCAACCCATGTCTTCACTCATCAGACGGTAGTTCGTGCTGCAGTGACCTGTCAGTCACGGTCTCTGCTCTGCAGTTCCTAACTGGGTAGAGCACAGGCCCAGCAAACAGCTCCAGGGCATCTTCTGAGCTCTCCCTGGTGCACGAAGCTCCCTGGGGACGTGCGTGAGCACCCCTCATCCTTCAGCTGAGCATTTACCAACATGCTGCTGCCTACAAGGAACTAACAAGCACATGTAGTTAATAGGTGTCTCTTATCTGTCTCTTATCTACTTTGTGTTCTTTTGTTGGATTCTCTTCCATAGTGCAGCTCCGATTTTCAGGGTAAGCTCTTTCAGCTTTTGGGGACAGATTTTGGGAGAGCTGCTTTTTTTTTTTTAATAAATTGTATTTATGAATAAAATTGGGACAGCTGTATTCTGGGCCCTGGAGAAGACAAATCCTACAATTATGACAGTCTTCCTCCCTCATCTTTGCTATCTTTGGCTGTCTGAACAAATGCGGCTTTGAAGCAGTGAAAATGCTGTCACATCTCCCTTCAGACTCCAGTTTTCAGTATCTCTAGCTATGTCATTGATGGTGATTCTCAAAGTATCCTAGTCCAACTGGATTCCACAGGAACTGAAGGTGCACAGCCCTTTGCAGGTAGGGCCTTGTGCCATTCAGTGACCTACTTCTTTAACTCCTCTCTTTCCACGATGGTCGCACTGTAGCTGTCTCGCCTGTTTGTACCTATGCAAAAGTACTGTCCTAATCTAGAGGGAAAAGGATGCAGCATGTAAAGGCAAATTATTGACAGCAACATCTTTGAAAATAAAGCTGTCCTTGCTCCGTGCATAGGCATATATATCACCATCCCTCTCCATTCCTGTAAGCAGATATATTTCTTGCCTACTCAGTATTTAGGGGTGAGGCACACTGGCATTTATGACAGTCATTAGTGTACCATCAAAAGAGACTATATACTATCTTAACTGGTATGGATATGTGCACTTTGGAAAACAAACATCCTGAAGTACATGAAGCAAGAGCAGTGCCGTTTGAAGAACAGACCGTAGCCACAAATTGCTGTCTCTGAATTTGCTGTCTGGATAAAAAAAACCCTACAGAAATGCTGCTCCTGAAGACCTGTCTGCAGATTTCTCTGTAGCCCTCCAAGTGCTTTTCCCTTGTCATCCTTAGGTTTACAACCAATCTCCCAAAAGGAAAAATGTAACTCCACGCAGACACATGTAGGTGTCCTTCCTACCCCCACCTCACGCAGCTTCAGTATCACTTGGCCTTTTTGATGACAGAAAGAGGGAAAAGCTGCACCTCCCTTTCCCCGGCGGTGCCCGGCGAGAGCTTGGCAGGAAGGCCGTCCTGCTGCCCCTCTCGCCCGTGGCTGCTGCCACTGCCGTGGGTAGGGCTGCCCCCACACCCCGCATGGGGAGCATCCAGGCGCGGGGGCAGGATGGTACCGGCAGATAAAGGCTGCAGGTTTGCAATAAAACGGCTGCTGGGGGCTCGGACCCCTGCGCGGGGAAGTTTTTGGGGTACGTTTTTCCCGTTAGGTCATTACAGATACGCAGCAGCCGGAGGCGCAGATGTGGCGGAAGAAGCGCGCAGGGCTCCGCCAGCTCGGCCCCGCCCGGCCGGGCGCTGCCCGCTAGGTGGGGCTGCAGGGCGGCGGCTCGGCGAAGGCCGGGGGGCACCTCGGGGCGACCCCGGGGCTGCCGTGGCCGTGGCAGTGGCCGTGGCCGAGGCCGAGGCCGGGCTGGCGGCGGCGGGACTGAGCCCTCTGGCAACACGCAAAGCGCTCGGCACCCCCACGGGAAGATGCAGGCGGCCAAGCCGTGCGTGGGTGCTGCGGGGCTCACCTGCGCACGGGCAGAAATCCCCCCTCGGGCTGCTGGGGCGGCTCGGGTAGCTCTGCTTTAGTTACAAACCCGAGAACCGGCAAGAATCCTGCTGTTTTCTGGTTCGAGATTTCTTGATTAGATTTACATATCTCCCTATCTGTCAAAAGCACATCCCTATAATCAGAGAACATGACTTTCTTTTTAAATGGATTTTGGCTTTCCCTTTAAATTGGTTTGGCAAGAGATGATAGTTTTCATTAGATAATAATTTGAATAGACTCACAGAAACCCAGGACGGCTGGGGCTTCATCCCTCACAGGACAAAGGATTTTCTGTTATGCCTGAAGGGAATTTCTTGTGTTGAAGTATTGCAAATAATACTCGCCGAAACGTGTTGCTTTCAAACGTCAGACGAGCGTCAGATGGGAGAGGACGCTCACACCCTGAAAAGCCCAGTCGTGGCTCACTCAGTGATACTGAGGGATGTATCAAAGCTATACTACTGATAGCTTTTAAAATTGGATGTGGTATATTCATTCAACAGTTCTTTATGTACACGGGTCAAGTGGAGGATAGTTTCTTTACTGTATTTTCTAGCCTTTACACAATTCCCAGTGCTTCCCAACAGCTCCAAATGATCTTTAAGTGAGATGCTGTTCCTGCTGCTTATCAGACCGTTACCCTGTCATTCTGTCACTGTTGCTACTGAATAACTTCAGCACGCCTGGTACAGATCTACAAATATGAAGATAATATTTCATAAAGTCAGTGTCAAATCCTGTAAGCTCACCACTTGCACGATATTCTGTTTCTTTTTTTTCGCTAAAGATTTGATAAAAGATTCAGAAAGAAAATACATTATTTCCCTCAACCAAACTGGCAGAAATTATCTGGCCCACTGCTAAATAAAGTTGAACGGCTCTCAACTAGTCCAAAGGCCCTTAACTTTCCTTTTTGATCCATTTTACACCATTATATCTGAGGAGCATCTGAGGAGCATCTGCTCCTGATTTACACCAACAGCCGAGCAGGAGAATCAGACCCACTAATTCTACAAGAGCTGCTGTGGCATGGCCGTGCCCAGCCACAGCTGCCCTAACGCACAGTCAAGTGCATCTGATTTCTTTGTTTTACTGGACGGGAAAATAAAGCTTTCCTGAACAGCAGTATTTAAAGCAAGTGAACTATGTGAAATGTCTCCCCTCAACTGCTATTACACAGCTTGCAACCTTTCGTTCAGGAGATTAAGTTTGCATCTCTTCGCATTATCTCTTTGTAATTGGAAAACTTTCGCTTTGACAGAGACAATGTGGCAGCCTCCCTGCGAGCCTCGCTACAAGCCAGCGCTGAGTGCCATCTGGAGAACTGACGCCGAAGTCAAGCAACAACATCCTGTCATATTTTATTCGGAACTTTGCGGCAGAACAACTAATAACATCTTAAGCTTCATTTGTCTGGCGCTCTCGTGCTCTTGGCAGAGGTCATAACCAGTTGTGGCTCTGCTGATTTGCTGCATCAAAACTAATTAGGTTACAGTGCTCACTGCCAGAGTCTCTCATAATGGCATAAAAGCCTGCGGCTTTACCTTTACTCATTATGTCAAAGTATAGTTTAAAACTCATAAAACTTGCACCTGTATCAGGTTCCCAGTCGTAAACTTTAACATCTATTAATGGTGCTTATTCAGCTTGATGGAGCTATCAGCCCCTTAACTTAATTTTCCCCTTCCTTCTTTAAAAGTGCTGCTGGTGAGAAGTGGGGCTCCTGGAATAAAAATGCG
This sequence comes from Psophia crepitans, assembly GCA_013399095.1. Taxonomy (NCBI): domain Eukaryota; kingdom Metazoa; phylum Chordata; class Aves; order Gruiformes; family Psophiidae; genus Psophia; species Psophia crepitans. The sequence goes on along the minus strand of VWZZ01000301.1, from coordinate 888,808 downwards.
TACCTGGTGTTGCAGGTGCATTTTTCCAAGTCCAGCCTCTTTGCTTTTTGTGTTTGTTACAGCAGCAAGAATGCCCCGAACTGACTTGGTGTGCTTTGTAGGTCAATGTACTGAAGCTGCCTCCCGCCTGCCTCTGAAGGATAGATAGTTGGTGTAGGTGACCTTTTTACCGTGCTTATTGGAATCCTATTCTTTTACCAGACACTTTCTCGGTTTGTCTTACTGAATGAGTCAGTTTTAAAAATCTGAGTAAAATTAAGATAACCGTTGCACGAGGTTAAAATTAGGGCAATGCTCAGGGTAAAAGCCGGGCACATCTTAACGGCTCTTACTTCAAGTGAGAAACCAGCAGGAAAGAAAATTTCTGTCTGCACAGAGGGGAAAAAGAGAAGTAAGGTTTAACAGTTTCCTGCTTAAATGTTGTAAAACATGTCAGCAGGGGGCTGTGGCAGTAAGAAGAATTGTGCTTTCTCACAGCAGGAAAGTGGCACTTCACTAGACTGGCTACATTGATTATCAAGATGAGGCTGTCTTAAAGAGCAAGCACAGCACTTAAATGTATTATAATGGGTGGAAGAATCATGATTAAAAAAGACAGCGCTGTGTCTTTGCTCTAAGACTTTCCACCTGCTACTGCTTGCAGGGACTACGGTAGTGGTGAGAGCTCATGCAACTTACTTTTTTGCTCTTGACCGATGAAAATAGCTGAATCCTAGGGATGCCTGTCAATTTTGCACTGCACTTTGTAGAGAGCCTGGATTTTGCTGGACATTGTCAGATCATCTGTGTTTGAGAAAGACATTAAGAGTGTGTGAGAATGAGGGTTAAATAAGTATGTATTCATTTATTTAATTCTTTCTATGCTCAGAGTGATTACTCTGTTATTTAATATTCTTGTACTTCCTCTATATTTATGTATCTATTTATTCTTTGTGCTTTTTTGCACAAGGAAAACGTCATGAATTTCTGGGACCTCTATTGCTCTTCTTTGAGATAAAGGCCTTGAATTACATTAAATTATGAATTCCAGTTTAGAGCATGTTAATAACACTGCTCTTTTAGACTTGCCTGATTCCTCTTCATAGATAATACTCTACCAAATCTTCTTACTCTTTCTGTCTTATTTAATATATTTCATGCATTGTAAAAAAAAAAAAAAAAGCACAACAAATCTTTGAGCAATGCACATCCATTCCAGTGTCATAAAATGGAACATATGTTGTTCACCCCCAGGAGCATTTCCAGTTGGGAGTTGTATCATTCTGAACATGGATGTACATCAATGGTTGTGACAAACCGTGTGAATGGGTCGTATATGATAACGGACAGATGTGAAGAAATCAGACCTGGAATATCGTATTCATATTGGGATACTTAATTAACTGAGCAGACTGGATATTTAACAGAGAAAAGTTACTACATGATTAATGATCTGGATGGATTGCTTTCAGAAAGTAGACTATCCTAGACAAAGTAAGTAGCTTGACAATGCAGCATTTAAGGAGATTATAGCTGTCTGAGTCAACAGATATTTGAGGAGGTTCAGATCCCCAGCACACTGTGCACGTATACACATTCATTGCTTTGTCACCTTCATTTTGGACTCCTTGTGATAACAAAGTTAGTCGTGCATAAATATGTTCAGAACTACAGCCTAGAGATGGAGAGAAACTATTTAACATGTCATACACTGCTCCAGTTAAGAAGTAGAAATTAAAGGAAAGAAAAGTAAGACTGAAAATCAAGAGAGCCCTTGTCATAGAAGATGTCAGGCTATGAACCATTTTCCATGGCTAGTGAGTAGTTTCATTGTTTGGGTCTTAAAACCAACACAAAGCAACCAAATTATTAATAAAACCAGAACAGCAACGAACACACCCTAAATGGGTGAGGCATTCTCTGACTGTAACCTCTGCATCCACGTGTGTGTCTCCAGACTGATGTTTTGTACCAATTAGAATGAAATCAATTTCTTCTAATATGTGCTTGATAGGAGCTACAGGTACAATAATTTAGTCTTCTAGGAATATACACGCGCTGTTATGTGGCCACAGGGCAGCACAACACCTAGCACTTCTGATTTGGGAACTCAGCATGAGCTAGTAATCCTCACTGTCTCTAGCTTGAAGTACGTTTTTGTTATTTGATTTAGGAAACTTAAAATTCTGAGACTGCTCTCTTGGGGCAGAAAAATGAGCCGAGAGAGAAGCACCATTGACAAATAAACATACCCTTGTTTGCATACACAGAGTAATGTCACTGAAGAGTCAGAAAAAAAAGAAAAAGAAAAAAGGACTTGACTGTTGTATATGTTTTTTAAAATAGAGTTTTAAACGGGAATGATCCAACACAAACCTACACTGCATACAGCTCAAATTTTGAAAATATGCCTTCAGAAGACATGTGTATTTCATTTCCTACTTTTCTTACACTGCTCAGCTGAAATATGAGATTTGAAACTGCTTATCTCAGTGAAAAGGGTGTTACCTAAATTTTCTTACCACATTAGAGGGGTTTATTGTGACAAAACATGACAGGGGCTGGGTAACACTACTGCCCATCGCTCCCACCTGCTTCCAGTGCGGGAGTGCTGTGAGGACCATGTGTTACAGCTGCTTTGTCCCATGAGGTAGCTTAAAGAGGGACATAATCCAGCCATAAATTCACAACAAAGAATCCCCTGCTGTAGAGGAACGCTGCTGGAGATAAATGTGCCACAGTCAATCTGTGCAGAGACATAAAAGCATGTTGGAAAACAGGGAGCAGGACTGAGTGGGACTACACTGCGCCTGTATCTGCTGCTGTCTGGATACCAGGGTGCTCCTACTGCTGGTGCACTTGGGACTGCATCCAAGCATATCCCGCCCAGGGCTGCCCTCTGCTCTCCAGGGAGGATGAAAAAGACCATGTGAGGGAACATGGTCTGAAAGGCTAAAGGTCTAGAAACTGAAAGGCTCCTATTCCACCTGCCATTTCGCTTCAGCTCTGGTGTTACACAGGAACATCTCTTCCCAGCATTTATGCAGTATACGCCAATGACGTGTGCCCGAACTCTCGTCTTTCAGCAGTGTCTTTGTAACTCCCAGGTTTTCAGTAACATCAACAGGGAAGTTGACTTAAGCCCTGTAAATTTGTAGTGAAGCTGAGTTCTTCAGATCATTGTCCTTTATGGTGGAGTGTTAGTTATTGTTTCAGTTCTAAAGTGCCTCTTCAGATTAAAAAAAACCCCAAACATTAAGAACATGACAGTAGTTATACTTTGGAGATCACAAAGCAGATCCAGAGAGTAGTAGCTGTTACTGATAGAATAGCACAGGACGATCAAAATGGAACTGAGAAGTGGAGCTGTGATTTAGACTGCAGGGTTTGGGGATGGAGATCATCAGGTTCCCTCCGAGACAGCTGTAGCCACCTTCTGTTTCTTATTTTGCTAAGTTGCTTCTCCACAGTTGGAGATGTGTGCTGAAGAGACATCGCCAGTACGCAGCCTCTCTGTCAAAAGTGGAACTGTTGCCAGCATTGTGCAAACCTGATCTGGCCTCTGAGCATGCTAAATCATGTTTGTTCTATGTTGATAATTTCCAGTGTATTTATCTGCCTTCTAAAGACTGTGCAGATTGCATTTTGTTGAGGGATGTCTCTGAAAGTGGGAGTGACAGGGAATTACTGGACAATATAGGGTTCAGCACCAGAGCGAGAGGCCCTCGTGGGTCCCCCTGAGTTCATGGCATGCTCGTACAAACTGGATTAATACTGGAGCTTCATGTTTCCTGTGGGACTTCGTTCTGACTGCAGTGAGTTTTCTAAGCCCGCTCAGCTGACACCATTATACACTGAAGAACATATTAATAATCTATTTAAATGCAACACATTTTGTTTGGAAATATATTTATTCCATACACTGTTGACATGGTTTAGCACCTTGTCAGCAGTGCTCAGAGTTCAATATTTTCCCACGCTCAGCAAGTACATGCTTTTCCTTTAGCTAGTGTGTTGCCGAGGTATGGTCTGTGAAAAAAGGGACAATGCTCCCACTGCCTAAGGAGAGGCAGTTCACATTGCTAACAGTTCCAGAAATATAGAGGTATCTCTGCTGTACATCTTCTCCTGTAGGATTTTAAAGAGAACCGAAATAAGCATCAGCTAAGCCAGCCTATCTCTGTTGCTTTGAGGGAATGTGATGTCTCCATCTGTTTTTTACGTTCCAAAGAGAGTGCTGCAGCCCATAAGACTTATCTGACTCAGGTCCTGTGGTTTAAAGAGGAGAACCAGGCACTTGGTGAAGGGAAGCATTTTTTAATCTCCTGGCATTTCTAATAAAGACCAAATTTTTCTTTATCTCTGCTGTAGATTAGCTGCCAGACAGCTCCTAGACCTGTGAAGAGGCAGAGTTCAGTTGATCTGTTCATAATACAGAAAGTCATTGGCAAGATAGTGGCACTGAGGATTCTGTTGGGAGCTGGAGCACCCCTCGCTGACTGTATAACTGTCACTCTTATCAGGCGCAAGCACTAGTTCCTATATTCTGTAGTGCCAATACACTGCATTCAAAAAGGCCTTCCTCTGAGCAGCTGGAGAGTGAAGGAAAGGGCTTTTTCTCTTTGTTTCTGGGCTCCTGATTAATTTAAAAAGTAACTTGCATCGATTTTTAACCTTCAGTTCCTTTTATCTGCTGTCCCTCTCTGGAATTAGTTGACCAGTCCTAGAAGTCAAGGCCACTGAGTTTTGCTGGTGGTCTTGCTGCCTGCATGAGAGGAAGCAGGAGAGAGGCAGGTCTGAAGTTTTCACCGTTTCTCCTTTAATTTTTCTCTCGCACTGAGGAAGAAGATTCAGAAGACTAAACTGAATTAATCTGTCTTAGTGGTACGCTGAGGAATTATATCATAGGTAAATCCATGCTAGACCATGTAAATGTCATTTATATTGAGAAATAAAGTTGCAGCCTGCTGCTTAAAGCTTTATCTGCAACTGCCTTCATTCCCCTAACACAAGAGCATGCTGACAAAAATATGGAAGGAAGCCACATATTTTGCCTTCAAAAGGCAAGTGTAAATGTTGTCATAGCAACACAGGAAAGCAGAATGCTACTTTATAAAGGTGATGGTAGGGAAATGAGGGAGAGAGAATTAGGAGTTTACAGAACACACAAAAAATGACTGTTCTAGGATGAGTAAATGAAGAGAAATTTGCTATGTGACATCTTCAGCTACTTGCAGGGAAGTTTGTGTTTGAAACACAAGCAATTCCAGTGAACTAGCTAACATGTCTAAAGAAATCAGACTCCTCATCCATTGTGTCTCATATGGTAGAAAACTTGATAAACCACAACTCAGACAGACCCTGAGCTGACCAAGGTCTATTATTGGAAAAAGAGTCTGATGACTCACAGTATCTTACATTTTCGTAAGTGGCTTGTGACACCCCTCAGCATGGTCAAGATTTGAGAGATACCACTGAAACTGCTAGACATTAGACATTATAAAGAGAGAGAGCTAGGAGAGCAGATGTTAGCTTATATATATATATCTCACACTAGACTCTTTGCTTATAAAGCTTTTTATTTTGCATGTGTCTTCTCTGGTGATGTGAAAGATGGCCCATCCTGGTTTTCCAAAGGCTGAGTTTTTAGCAGCTTCACCAGGGAACTGAATAAAAATGGTTTCAGTAAGGAAAAGGAAAACTGGGAAGGAACAATGAAATAAATACACTTGTAACAACATTAAAAATATTCCTCAACAATCTTGTCCTCATCCCGTAAGAAAAAGCTGTGTTTATTTCCAAAACACAGTTCAAATTATCTTACTACTTTAAATGTTTTGCATACATTTGTGTAGGTGGTGCACCAGGGCACCGCAGACTTAGGAGGCTGCTCTTGACAAACCCAAGGAGACAGCAAAGAGCCCATGGCCCTTCGGTGACTGGCAGACCCAGTCACTTCAATGCTGGCCCAAAGCTGACGCCTGAGCTGGGGTGGCTTCCCAGGGCTGTGTAAATGCCATTGCAAACTTCTTTCATTTTAGCTTGTAATTTAAAAATATCATCCATCTGAGGACGATTCATTCCCAGGACTTTATATAACATGTGAAGTACTGGGAAGGGAGTATTTTCAATGTGTCTGAAGTTTGCTTTACTATCACAGAGCGAGAAAAATGTCTTAACGAGCTTGCTTCCCCCCGTTCCTGTAGCCTGTACTACAGGTACAGATAGTACTACTCAAGAGGGAATGGAAGGTTGTATTTTCATTTGGAGTTGACAAGTGGCACATCATTTCCAGATCTATGAAGGTGAAAAGCTGTATAAAAAGAGAAAATTTTCTATCAGCCATCTTTACAAGAATAAAATGCTGTTGCTAGAGGCCTTGAAAACCAAGAGAAAGAAATGTCTATGTAAAGAAATCTTTCAGGCAGCTTTTGTGTCTGCCTGTATTTCCAGTTTTCTGATGGATTTCTGCAGGTCATAGATCCTTTTAAAATAACAGTTGTAAAAGGATCTGAAAGACCCACAAGAATCTCTCCAGACCTTCCTCTTCTTGTCCTCTCCAAAGTCTAGTCTCCCACTAAGTAACAGATAATCCTAAAAGTAGGGAAACAAAGTTACCAGCAGCCAGAGTACTGCAGGCATTTTGGCTAAAACAACTCACCGTTTCCTCTCTCACAGTCTGCAAGCGTTGGCTTAAGGTGCTGACGGCTGAAGATCAAAAAAAGTAATACTGAAGCAAGACGAACACAATGAAACTCTAGTGCAAAGCAGTTTTTTCAGTCCCTTACATAAACGTGACGATGGCTGTAAAACTACACATTGTGTAAGAAGTCAGGAGCTCTGTTCGCCTAGCAGGAAAGAAGCATTACCAGGTTGCCTACAAAGCCAAGAATTTACTGTTTCCTCCTTTTCTTCCTACATAAACAAATCCATTTTTCACTAGCTGTAAAATAGATTGAGGGAATTAAATTTTACTTAATTATTGTCTAGCGTGGCCAGATGCCAGTTTGTAATCCTGTCCTGGATCATAAACACAAAACAGGCGTTACTGTCACATCCAACCGCAGTGCCTCTAGCCACAGCGCCCTTCAGAGCGCCTTACTTGCCACGTTCGGTGGTAATGGATGCAAACATGCTGTTGTTTCCTGGGGAGCCTGCAGACCTAGCGGCGGGGCAGGCGCTGCAGCTATAAGCCAGTTTTTATAGCAGCATACAGCTCTGGAAAGCCTTTCTCTCCTAAGTGACCCTATCACAATGGAGTAGGTGGGTGTCCAGGTCAATCCTAATTGAATTCCTGTACACATAAATAATCTGTGACCAGCGCACTCTCTCTCGCACCAGGACATTCCTGGTTCTGAACTCCTATTTGTAGTTCTTTCTAATGAGAATCCTTGCTTGCATTTTAAACGCTTGCCAGCCCCTTTGGGTAAGTGCAAATCTGGAGCAGCCTGGGTTGGTCCCTGCTCAGGAAAATTAGAAGTGATGACTCACAGCCATGGGGGAACGTTTTCTGACGCTTTCACAGGTAGAAAAAAAAGCACAAAAGAACAAAACAAGGAGAAGTGAAAAACAAAACAACCCTCTGCTGCTGCCTCTGCTCCAGCCTCAGATTGTCCCACTTGGTTTCCATGTAAACATTGAGCAAGGCTGTGGGTTAGTTGTTTCATACAAACTTTAGTTCCCAGATTTTACAGTTTTCAACTTTGCAATAATAAATTTCAACTAGAGTTTGTATCATTTTATTCTTAATTCTGAATCTTGTGCAGGGAAGTAGATTATTTTAAAAGCTCTTTAAAACAGAGAAGGGTTTTCTTTTAAGAACACTGGAAATGGAATCACACCAGTCTAAGGGTGTTTTTTTTAAGAATGTCACTGCGGGTTCCCAACTTACAGCCACGCACAGAGGGGTGTTTGTGGCAGGCAGGTAAGGACTGCTGTCAGAAGTCATAGCTGTATGCGTGTGTGTTTACAGCTTTGGAAACATGATCATGTTGAGGGGATGTCTTTTCAAGAAACTCAGTTTAAAAATGTTTCTGCACTTGCTAATCTTAGAACCAAAACTGTGAGGCTGAAGTAGAGAAAGAAAAGCAAGATTGTTATATACAGCCCCCTGTGGAGGAGGAGATTCCCAGGCAATGTAAAGCAAACCCATTTTAACGCTGCTTGTTGCTTGTGGCAAATGAGTGCTCTGACCACTCGAGCAGACTGTGCTGTCTGTCCTCCTGTACTCCTAGCTGCCGCGTGGTCCCACAGTCCATCTGGAGTACCTGCGGAGCACGCAGTGGCACAAAAGCACTGGGAGCCTTGTGTGGAGCGGGGGGACAGAGCATCGAAGGAAGCGCAGCAGTGCTTGCAGCTCGGCAGCTCCTGCAGACCCCAGCCAGACTCACTGGGCAGAATGAGCAAGAGAAAATCCACTCCTGCCCCATTAGCTACACGAGCCTTAATTGCTTTCTCTTGTAGATATACCACATATCTTTGTAAACAGCATGTTCAGATTGTTACATGCCAGCGTACATGTGATACCTTTATGAAATATGCAAAATATGATGCACTAGGCTATGATCTGATCTGCGTGTGTATTTGAAAGTCTTTCCCATGCTTTGGTTCGGGTACTGAACATTTCTGACAGTTTGTTTGAGGTAAACAGAGCCCATCTGTCAGCATGATTCACTACCAGTACATCTGATAAGTACGACTTAACTTGCAGCCGGCTTGTATGTTTTTAAAGCACTTGCCTGCTTTGCAGTGAGCAAATTACTGTGGGGCAAAGCAAACACAAAAGGAGATAACAAAAGGAATGATGGATTTGATCCCATTAGAGAGGAAGTGGGATGATGAAGAGATTGCTTCACCTAGCTCAGCCACCTGGAAAGCAGAGCGTGTGTCTCAGCTGCATCAGAAGAAGTGTGATCCAGAAGCCCCATGCTGTGCACAGGCACTGTAACAAGAGGCTGTCATCACATATTGTCCCACATTCCCTTTTGTATGGATTTCCCTGATTAAGTTTCTGTTTTGACAGCTTTTGAACAGTAACACCTTTCTCTTTTTGCCTTTGAATTTCCTCCCTCGGAAGGTGCAAATTACGGTTTTACTGTGTCCTGTTAGAGGTGCAAATAAGCACAACATAGCCAAAGTGGGACGGTCTTGAAGCAGTAAAATACCGGGGTTGAATCCTGTTGAAAGACAATATGTATATATTGATGAGCTGGGGCCAAATGGTGGGAAATATATGTGTGAATTTTTTGGAGTAGTGTGAAGTTCTGCATTTGCATAGCCTAGGAACTTTGTAATGCCAAGAATGGGGAAGGCACAAACAACCTAAGGATGGTGAAATCCTGGGAATGAAACAGCTTTTGGTGGCAATTGCTACAAGCAAACAATGCTTGTGTCCTTGCTTCACTCGGCTAGGAGTGCCTCACAGTGCAAAAGGTGTTAACTCACGTTGCCTGCTCCTGAACTTAATCTGACTTCTCATTCTTAGTATTGTAGAAACTCTGTGTCTGATTCAAGCAGCAACACTTCTACCTGCTGTTACATGGAACAGAAAACCACTTCCTTGACCACAACTTATCGCTAGCTGTTTATCACAAGCACACATAAAACTATCATTACTGTATTGCTACTTCTTGGTGCTAAAGGCAGAAAAGGAGAAGCAGAACCACATTTTATTCCGTATTTTCTTTAAAGACTGTCATGGAAATAGGCTAGAAGAAATTTATGAGTTTGTGTGGCTTTGGTTCTATATCTTCACATTATCAAAACTAAATCAATCCTGGTTAGAATTCAGTAAGAACCCATATATTCTGACCTGCAGACATTTAGAGACACATAGTCCAACATAACACATTCAGTTATACGCTATACATGCTATTTTCACGTGCATGCAGACAGAAGAAAATAACCTTTCAGGGACTTGTGCAAAGCATTTGACACTGTCCCACATGACATCCTTGTCTCTAAATTGGAGACATGGATTTGACAGATGGATATGTACACTCAGTAGATAAAGAATTAGTTGGATGGTCACACTCAAAGAGTTGTGGTCAACAGCTCGATGTCCTAGTGGAGACCAGTGACAAGTGGTGTTCCTCAGGGGTCTGTTTTGCAACCTGTGCTGTTTAACACCTTTGTTGACAACATGGACAGTGGGATTGAGTGCACCCTCAGCAAGTTTGCCGATGACACTAAGCTGTGTGGTGCAGTCAACACGCTGAAGGGAAGGGGTGCCATCCAGAGGGACCTTGACATGCTGGAGAGGTGGGCCTGTGCAAACCTCATGAAGTTCAACAAGGCCAAGTGCAAGGTCCTGCATGTGGGTCAGCACAATCCCAAGCACAACTACAGGCTGAGCGGAGAATGGATTGAGAGCAGCCCTGAGGAGAAGGGTGTTAGTAGATGAGAAGCTCAACATGAGCCGGCAATGTACACTTGCAGCCCAGAAAGCCAACCGTGTCCTGGGCTGCATCCAAAGAAGAGTGACCAGCAGATCAAGGGAGGTGATTGTCCCCCTCTACTCTGCTCTCATGAGACCCCACCTGGAGTACTGTGTCCAGCTCTGGAGTCCCCAGTACAAGAAAGATATGGAGCTGTTGAAGTGAGTCCCGAGGAAGGCCACAAAGCTATCAAAGGGCAGGAGCACCTCTCCTATGAAGACAGGCTGAGAGAGTTGGGGTTGTTCAGCCTGGAGAAGAGAAGGCTCCAGGGAGACCTTATAGCAGCCTGCCAGTACTTAAAGGGGCCTAAAAGAAAGTTGGAGAGGGGCAGTTTGCTGGGGCAGGTAGTGACAGAACAAGGGGGAATGGCTTTAGGCTAAAAGAGGGGAGATTTAGATTAGATATTAGGAAAAAAAATTCTTTATGAGGGTGGTGAGGCCTAGCGCAGGTTGCCCAGAGAAGCTGTGGATGCCCCCTCCCTGGAAGTGTTCAAGGCCAGGTTGGATGAGGCTTTGGGCAACCTGGTCTAGTGGAGACTGTCCCTGCCCATGGCAGGGGCCGTGGAACTAGATGATGTTAAAGTCCCTTCCAGCCCTAACCATTCTATGAAAACTCTTGATGTTTAGCTGCAAGTGAAAGGATATCTTCAGTTTTGACTGAAAAGAACACTTTCTTTTCCATTCCCACAGGAAGAACAGCAGGAGTTTCTTTTGCTATAGAGTTAAAAAAGGCTGTTTCAGCCGCATCTTTAAACAGTAGAGCCTTTCTGTAATGTACTTGCTGACAGCTGAAGGGAGCCTGGTTGAAAAGGGAAGTTAACCAAATTTTTAATGTTTTTCAAATTACCGGAGTATGCACTTTAGTTTGATTTTACTTGGAAAGTTTAATATCTTAGTACAACATGTGAAAGAATTGCAAAAACTATGAAAATGGACAAAAGTTCAGGCACATGAAACATTCTTTTGGTTCAGTTTAACCTCATACTTGTGTGCTTGAACACAGGTCTGTTTTCAACTGCTATTTTTGGCTGGTCTAACAAAGATCCTGGCTCTGCCTACAAACAAACCCTGCTTCTGAATTAGTGCACTATCACAGCTGATTGTTAACACCATTACTACTACAGGAGTTTTATTACAGGGCTATAAAGTCCTTTCTGTGGCATCGGGGGTGTCCTTTTTCCCCACTCAGAGTGGGAAGGCCACGGGACTGAGGCTGAGCTAATTGCATGCAGGAGCCTGTTAGCTTCCAGCATAACCACACAGGACAGTTTTCACAAGTAAATGCTGCCACTTGAAGCTTAGGCAAATAAAGCTGTGAGTGGAGAAAAAAAATTCACATCACGTATTTTAAGAGTTCCTTCCCATTTCTAGTATATACATGATATACAAGATATATTAGGCTTTCTTTTAAAAGAAGGGTGTGTTTTTACCATTTACAGTCACAAATATAACCCAGCCAAAATATTACACTTCCGTTGTTTAATTCAGCCTTTTGCAACACTTCTGGCTGCTCCCATATCCAGTTATTTCAGCGAGATATGAGCTTCGGTGGGGATCCTTTAGATATTTTTAAGATTCATGCTTTTCTTTCTCTTCAAAATGCTGAATGGAAAAACAAGCACCCAGCTATGTTTATAATTCAAGTTTTAAAAACCAAATAATGTAAATTAAATAAAAAGTTAGCATTTTAACACTATATTTGATTGTATCAATGTAACATTACTGTACCAGAAGTGGAGAAGAAAAGAATAACTCCCTCTGCAGAAACATGCATTCTTACGTGCGTGATGCAGCCAAATGAACAGTTTGCAGTAGAAAGCTTCAAATATCCCAAATCTATTGAATTAATGATTATTTCTGTTTGATTGTTTTTCTTTGCTCTCTCTTGCTTAATAAAATTCAGCTCGTCACTTCACTGAGATTACATACAAGTGGGGTGAAAGAGTTGGTGGATGGACACATTTCTGTGAGCAGAGATGTCCCAGCTGACATGCTTTCATAGGCAAGAAAGCAAATTCTGGCTTGCAAACTGCTATTTAATTTTTCTCTTTTGTTCATATTAAATCTGTCTTGAGTAAGCTACTTCTGCTGCCTGACACACGCTTTCAGTGCCACCAGGTTACAGAGCATCATGTGACATAATGCATTTTGACACATCCAGATGTAACGCAATGCACATGTCACAAGAAATAAAGCAAAGGAGAGGCATTTAATTTTTCTCCTCCTCAATGGACTTGTAAATATCCACAGGTGGTTGAGGCTTTCATTATGTATGCCCCCATTCCTGTTAAGGGGAGCCATGAGCAACAGCAGGCTGCAGGACATCCTGTGTACCTGCTGTGTTTTTACAGGAATAACATTTGTACAGCCCAGCAAGCCCTGCCACGCGTATTTAACTGGGTGCCACACGGCTGCATGCATTGCGTTAAGCTGAGGTTGCATCAGATGAGTTTTCCTCCTTTGTGCTCCTGACACAGAAGTCCCACAGGACATCCACGCTGATTTTAAGCTCCTCTCTGCAGACAGCCGTGCCCCCAGTAAGGCCGAGCAGGCACAACTGCAGCCGGCAGCCAGCAGGCTGCTGCCCTTGGTGGATGCAGCAATGCCGTTGGCACGGCTGTGGCTCTTTCCGAGGCGTCCTCAGGGTTGCTGGGATGGGACAGGCACAATTTAGTTGCTCTCTGGTCTACACTGCCCCAAGCAATAAAGATGTAGCCTCAGCAGTATGTGTCACTTCCTGATGTGTGGCAAAAGCAACAGGAGTGTGTAACAGCAGCGTGTTAAGATGGAAAAACCTCTAGAGCACTTTTTTCCTTCAGGTACCAAGCATTACTTAAAGCTGAGAGCCAAAGGTGAGAAGTGCCAGATAGGTGCACTGCAGCATTATTGTCTTTAGTATAAAAAGTGAGGCAAAATATACCTTTGTCAGCATTTGAAATGGGTGGCTGGCAACATAAAAGAAATCATATTCTAAAGGGTGAATTTGCTATATTTGTTTCTTACTGAAGACACCAAAGTTTGGGGGGGAGGGAGGAGTTTTTTCTTCAGCTTTGAGGGCAGACAGCACAACTAACAGCATGCCTAGTAGCCAAATGATTTACTCCACTTTACTTTTCCCGTCAGAGTACTGAGATACTAAGTCGAATTTATCAGCAAGCGAAGCTGCAAATTTTTGTTTTCAGTCAGACAGCTGCGCCAAAGCAGAACACAGTGGGAAAGCAGTCCCTGCCACAGCTCTGTGCCTCCTCCAGCCCTTCCCAGTAATCTCAGTAGTCTCTTTCCATGCAAGCCGACAATTGTCGCGCTTTCAACTTAAATAAGCATAGGTGCAATAAGAAAGACTGTTGCTTTTTTCAGACTGAAGATTTGCCTGCTGATGCTGCCTGAGCAACACCATCCTACAGCTTCCTGCCGCCAGTGCAAGCAGGCAGCGCTGTGTGGACAGACACCAAGACAGTTTCATTCATGAGACTGATACCACACCTGAATCATATGGAAATTATTTTTTTACGTGGTGGTTTTGCTGTCTGCTTTCTTCTAAGGGAAGAAAAAGGCAAACATATTAATTGCTATACAGTGAATGACATTTGCACAACTGTGCAAATGTAAGGGGGATTTTTTTGTTGCAGTAAGTGATACTTCAGCATTGTATCCCAGATCCATTTGCCATCACAATTTACAGTTTATCCTTCAGCAATAACTCAATCACTTAATCTGGGGAGAAAGGGTAAGATTTTCCCTGGGACTGAGATGCCAAGTTGTTGTGATTCCAGGTTGAGAGCCAAGGGTTGTAAAATACTTCATGTCAAATAGCTTAGGGATTTTGAAAGGTTTTTTTGAAGGTTTTCTTCTTTTCTTTTTTTTTTCCATGTAGAGAATCTTATTATTTGTTTGAATGATTTTTCTAAAGGTCTCTTTTCCTGGGAGCTGCTTGAGTGGCTGATTTTCAGGTAAATTTGCTTTTAACTCTGATTTTTAATCAACTACTGTAGAGACGTTAAACCACAGTGATCCAGAGCAGAAGATAGCTAGCTACCCCAACCACTTCTCTCAAACAGGTTTTCCTATTTTTCTTGGAACCATAAATCATTTGATCCAGCTAGTCTTTGTACATTTCGGGGGAAAAAAGAGTTGACGTGCATATATATATGTCTTGGTGTAAGAAAACATGGTGCCATGTCTGTTTGCCTGTTCCTGAACAAAGGACATTGCCCTGAGGCTAATGGACTCCGTCCTCCCCTTGGATTTTATCAGCTCCACTGCGGGTATTTGAGTTGCAGGGAAGAGATGTGATGCTCTTCCCTTGAGCGCTTGGAGAGCAGTCCACCACTCCTGCTGGTTTGTGGTGCCAAGCTTATCTGGACATGTAAACTCATCTGTACGGGCACCATGAGGCTGTGAAACAGCCACTTTTGAATTGCTGGGTGTTGGCAGGTTTGCATATGCACGTGTGTGTGTGCTCACAAAATAAGCCCTAACGTGGTTAGGATAACCTTTAAGGAGAGGCATAGGGAATCTTCATCAGTTGTTTCCATATTCTCCTGCCTCTAGTATGCTGCTGATTTGAGCTAGGTAAGCAGTTCTATTCTACATGATTAAACAATTCAAAGATACTGCAGGGGAGGAAAGGAAAAATTCTATGTTTTGAAGGTATTTTTTGCAAAAAATTCAAACCAGCCCAACTAATTCCACTGAAGAAAGAAAACTAGTCAACAGAAATGCTATAATCACTATGAAAGCTTGATGAACAATGAGTCGGCACAGGAGCCAGTACCCAACTAAACACAAAACTTTGAAAATAAAGTTTCGGAAACATCCAGGACAAGGACAATTCCTGTAGAAAGAATTTTCTTTTTACACAGGAAGTAGCATTGGCCTGTAAATTTCTGCTCTGTTCTCAGAGATGTTTCCCATATGGATCCAAAGACAGTTTAATTTCCATATGTCCTGAGATATTTCCTCAGCCTCTGATCCTGCAGTAATCCAGGATATCAGATACAACACAGCCAAATGTTAGATGCGATGTTTATACATTTCTGTCTTGTCAAATGCTTCAAGGAACCTTTTATCTAACAATTTGAGTGCATTCCTTTGCTCCCAATGCATTTGCATTTAATTTAGCATACCAACTTCCTTCTGGAATAAAGTCTTCTCTACTTTACTTAAGGAAATATTTCAAAGCTCAAAAATGAAATGTTATGAAATTTGTGCTTTCACAAGTATATCAACCTTTGGATTTCGGCAGAAAATTTATTGGCTTAGATAATCTTAGAACATTTTGGTAGAAAACTACATTTTGAATGATGATACATGAACACCAATGCTACAATCTTCAGCTATAAGGAAGACAGTCTTCACAACATTTTAAAAGAAGTCAATTCCTGTCAAATTTTAAAGGAAACAAATAACTGACCGTGCTTGATCTATATATCTAATATGAATTGGTAAATTATTTTGATCAAACCTGCAAAAATGCTCATGAAAGAATGTAAACATAAAAAGATGTGCAGTTGCAGTTCATAAAATGACAAAGACAACATTCTCTCTGAAAAAGAAAAGTTTCTGGGCTGGTATCAGATTTGCTAACTTGATAACAGATCTGAGCTATTCCTGGGACTCTATTTTAGGAAAAGAGTTTTATGTTTTGTTGGACAGTGTAACAGCTGTTGAGATAAAAAAAAATCTTCAGGACCCAGCTTTGGCAGTTTGTTCAATGGGAATCAGAAAGATGGGATGGGTTCAAACAGTCCTAGGGTATGTGCCATCTGAGACCTCTTGGTAGTCCTACGAGAGAATGAGTTAGCAGGGGATACTGGGGAAAGGTGGCATTTAAACAAAGAGATGACCAACTGCTGTGATGATAGTTTCTACCATTAGGCAGCTGTAGAAGTCTAGTGGTTGGCACATGGTGTAAAAAGATGAATTTGGATTTTGAACATCCAAAATTAAAGCAAACTCAAAGATAAGAATTAACATTAGACAGCTATACAGCATAGGTGTTTTTCAACACTGAAATCTGGAGCAAGCTCTTGTATTCACCACAGCTCTTTTCAAGAATGTAAGAATCATCCTCATGCAACAAGACACTCACAGCCATAAAGAAATCAGTACAAAACCTAACAATTAAATGGACATAATTCATACATTGAAACCAAACAGTGGTAAAATTCTCCACTAACCAAGGAGTGACCTTCTTGCCAATCTGTCCTCTTTTAGAAGGAATCAGAGCATGTCCAAATGTTTCCTGGAACCTTTGCCTGCTTCATATGCTGCTTTGTAGTTTGAGAGAAGCCTCTCATCTCCATTGCCTTTTTATTTAGCTAATCATTGAGAAAATGAGAACAGTAACTCCAAAAACAATAATTTAATTTTTCAGTCATTGATCCATGTATTCATTTATTTTCTGCTTCTGAACTTGAGGTGTCTTTTAATAATATGTGTTTTTTAAAGGAGGGATGCTGTGGATGTATTGGCCCCAGCGCAGATTCCTCTTCAAGCACAACAAAGCCTCAGGGGCATAAATGGCAAAGACTTGTCCTGCATATAGAAGCATCTGGTTTCTCCACTGATTCCTGGGGCAGTTCCGTTGATGGCCCTGGAGCTGCCCTTGGGTCTGTTATGTGATTAAGCTGCAGATGGTTGCCTGGGCTCCTTTAGTCTCCCAGTTACAATTTCTGTTAGTGTATCCCAGGTTCTGAGCAATTGAAACACTTTGGAAAAGAGATACGGTTCAATTTGCTTCGAAGATACCTATTTTGTGAAAATAAAAAAACTAAAGGCTGCACTTACATTTTTAATGGGATTTCAGGAGCTGACCCTCTGAGGCCAAAGAAGGTACAGCCACATTTAGCACATGGAAGAAACTACATCAACAGGAAAAATTAGGCCATGTTCATGTTCAAGTGCTGTGTGTGTTTCCCTTTGGGTCAGGTATTTGATATGCCCTGTCCAAACTGTGCTCTGCAGAAGCGTTAGGAGACTTGTGGCTCATGCACAGTAGCTAGTGGTACCTCTGCAGTTGCATGGTCTTAGGCTTCATCAGGACTGTGGTAAAGGCTGCAGAAAAGGAGCAGTTCGATTTGATAAAAGACAGCTGGACTTTTTCAACACCTCAGGAAATGTTTGAGTTTTTTTGTCATGCTTCAAGTTGCAACACTAGTGTGGCTGTCCAGAAAGAAGCTCAACACATTCATTATACCCTTGTGCACTCAGCTGATAAATATGCAGAGAAATGCTATCTGTTTAATCTGTGTGGGCATTCAAATCTTGTGTAATACTTGGTAGAAATAACTGCGCTGAATAATGATTAAGTATTTGTACAGCAGGAAAATGAAGCAATTCTTGCAGCAGCTCTTGTAATCTTGGTAGTAAAAGCAGGAGAGTTTGTGCAGATGCTCAAATATTGGGAGCCGTAGAGGCAGATACATCAGAGGAAATACCAATACATGGGTTTGCATATTTTCTTCTCACTAATCACAGCTGCAGTAGCACCTAATTTTTTGTCCATCACCCTTTTCTTTCACCACTGTTTCCTGTAGTGTGTCAACACCACCCAGCTTCTCCCTTCTATTAGCTGGCAACACTGTACTGTAGCAGTGCTGACATACATCCACATCTTTCCAAAAAGTGATTTTTCCTAATGAATCTTTCTTTCTCTGAATAGGACACCAGCAGGCCCACTATCTTCTGTATTTGGTTCATGTCTCAGCTAAACAAACAGGTTGAGGGTGCTTCTTCATGACAGCAAGTAAGACAGAAGCAGCTTGTTCTTGCTGAAACAGAAAGAAAAAAGTCTCGTCTGAATTACATAGACTGCTTTTGTGTCACAGGTCTGGGCAGAGCTATCAATCTCAAGAACCTCCAAATGGTGGCTTGTTTTGGTCTGGAAATGTATGTATGAATGACTATTAATTTCTTTAACATAGGAAGTTATTATGTGTCTTCTTATCTTCTGGTAAGCAGACGGGGCAATTAAATAATTAGCAAAATATAATTCCCTGATGGAGCAAGACTCAACTAATTCTTCTTTGCTTATCAACAGTAACTGATAACTGATGAAAATTACATATCGTCAGACATATTCTGCCCTTTTATGCCAATACAACTTCTCATGATTTCCCATTTGAAATCACCTCAGAAAAAGTGTATTCCAAGAGAAGATACCTGAAAATGATGATGTAAGTTAACTCCAATCTAGAGGAGAGGGAGGAGTTTTAAAAACAAGAAGCATATGGAAGAATTCACAAGAGAACAGTAGGAGAGTAGGAAGTGGGGTAGGAAGAGCAGAAGGAGGAAGATTAGGAGGAGAAAGGACAGCTGATCCCTGCCAGTGGGTAGAAATGATTGCTAGACTCTCATCTTGATCCAAGTTCCCATTTCACTCCTGTGATGACTTCTCATGCATTCAGTGTTTTATTTGCATGTTTTGTAAATAGAAACAGAGTTTACTCATTTATGGCAAAACGTTAAAAAAAATGCCTGAGCCCCACTTTTTTTTTTTTAGGTGAATTTTCAAAACAGATTATAGAAGTCTTAACACCAATGCCTGCCACCATAGTATACAGAAAAGTTAAATTAAGTAGTGTACTAAAGAACATGACTAATATCTACCGTAAGCTGTTCTTTTTTTTTTTTTTTATTCTCTCCCTAACGGAAAAAATGAGTACTTGGGAGTTTTTGTTTTCTTTTCTCTTTTTAAATAAAACTGGTCTGTCCTACTGCATCTGTATGAGAGGAGACAAGCCACAGAGCTGCACTTTTCACTTGAGAGGAGGGCAGGGATGTCTGCAGTGGCTGTTCTGTTTGACACGGATTTGTTCTATAATCTGGGGCTTCTCCAGAGCAGCTCTGTCTTCTGCATGTGTGAACTTTTGTCCTGTGGTAGGGATTTCTGCTGTCAACCTCAAACCTCTTCCACAGTTTTACAGAGAGGAAGGGAAGGTGGAGAGAGGAGGGTGGGTTCAGTGGGAGATGAGTGGTTAGGGGACCACACTCCTCTGCTCTTAATATTTTCTAAAGTTTCAGTTTCATGGCCAGATGTGTTGCTATTTTCCATGCAGCTAGAGAAGACACGTATCCAAGATGTGTCATGGTGGGACACATTCCCCTCCCAGCCAGAGACAGGAGAAAGTTTTACTTGAATGACTTCTACAATGATGGATTTAACCACTTACTCATACATGTGCACCATTAAAAGAAGAGGACTGCACCACGTCTGCAAATTCTTCAAGTGTTTCCTTCACAGATCAGTGTCATCTTTCTTTCTGAGGTTCATTTTCAAGCAGTCATTTTTTTCTCATCATCCAATCTTGTCCAAACACTGAGACTGACAAGGATTGTTGTTATAGGAGTATACAACATCTTTTTGTCAAATTGTGTTTACAGGAATATTGCCAGTGCTTGCTGACATGGCATGTCATGAGCTTTCTTTGGGACTGTTTGAAGATTTGGACTGGAGAGCACACTGATAATTATAAAATTTTGTAAAAATATTCATTCCACTAGAGTTAGTGGTGGGTGGGTGAGTAGTATAACAAACAAAGCCTAAGTCACCTGCAATCACAGAAAATTGGTTTGCTTATTGCCTAGACTTAGGGGATTATTGAGAGTGAAATGGAGCATAGGACGTAGTCTTGGAAAACTATTAACTGTGAAGTATTTTAGAAACTTGAATACTACTAAGTCAAAGGCAGTTACCTTTCTGAAAATGTTATTTTGGCTCAGCTATATTTGGATCAGCTATGTCAGTGGCTTTGAAAATTGAGTTAATGAAAAACAATTTTTCAGTAATTTACATTTCAACACCTTTGCGTGTTGATCCATGTTGACTCCAAGGTGCTACTGAGATAATCTGTAGACTAGACAGTTGCTGTCTTTCAAGCAAGATGAGTATTAGTCTCCCTTGGTTAGTTTGCAAAAACTGCATTTTTGTGTCCCGGATAGCTCTTGCTTACTCTTTGCCTTATTTAGGAAGACCATAGGGCTCTCAGCAAAGATTCAGCTGGCACACTCTTCTAGCCTAGGGTCTTTCATTGATGAGTCTTCATGTTGTGAGTTATAGAAACACACATATTGTCTTTTAGCCAAATTGCTTGTCTTTACTTAGTAAAGGGTTCAGGTGATAACTGGGAAGTGGGAGAGTTCTGAGGGGTTTTCCACATCTTTGACATGTCTCCTCACATGGTTTTGGTGGATGAGAAGACTTTCTCAGCAGAAGGTGGGGAGGTTTTGCCTGAAAACCAGTGAGATCTGTGACATTCTGTGCATAAGACCCTTATGGTCACTCATAGTCAGGCTACGACAGCCAGATCAGCCCAGAGAAAGACTCCAGCAATCATCTCCATTTGAAAGTTTTTATAAGAAAGTTAACAAATTATAGGCTGATAGAATCTTGCTTAAAATTTTCTGCTGGTTTCATGGGAAAAACAATTTCATTCTCCTTGATCCCACTCCTGGCTTATACCCTTTTCACTTGGGAGATCCCCAGATTTCCCCGACAGGGAAGCAGTAATGCAGCGGAGGTGGATGGATTGGAAAGCATTCTTTCCATATGTGTCTCCGCTGGATAAACTGGCCTCATGTCATTATTTCCTCATAAGAATGCATGAATCTGTTCCATTCACCATGTTGAAATTAGCTCTCAAACAAAATTACTCTTAATAAGCAATTCCTAGATATTTTTTCTTATATATGATTGTACTGCTCAGCGCTAAACCTACAGGAGAGAACACAGGCCACACCTGAACTGCTACGTCATTACGTGAAACGAATTCCAGAAATCAGTGCTTCCAGGGAAAAGATTAACCACTGTGCCTGTTTTTCAGCTGTTTGGATCCATCCATGATGTCTGTGATGTGTTGGCTAGTCAATGATTGAAGAGTAGTACTACAAAAACTATAGCCTTTGGAAGATAGCCCATTAAAAAGGCATTTTAATTTATCGGAAAAGATTGTGTTTTTTCTTCTATTCTTTTCAAATGCTTTCATAAATAAAAATCCTGTAATTAAGTAAGTTAATTTAATGTAACGTAGTGGATCAGAAAGCCTTAAATGATGGTCTCAGGCTCATAGCCAAAGTCTAAAGTCATTGACTGTATCTATTTTTATTTCAAAAATGACTAACAGCTCAGTTCATATCTTTCCCAGCTGTAGCTGTGCAGCTGAATGGGGAAAAAACAGATGTTCATAATATGAAAACTTCCTCTGATAGTTCATGAACTCGCAAATGTGTATGGAATGAGAGTAGACCGTTTCTATTACAAATGGGAAATACTGCCATCAAATACAGCTTGAGATCCAGGTCAGAAAGTGTTTTACTGCAGAACGGTTCTAGGGACACTTCCCAGGACACAGACAAATCCCAAGACACAGGATCTTATATTTTCACTGACATAGAAGCTGGTATGATTTTGGTTTACAAAAATGTATGTGTAAATATCAGTTTCTCATACACGCATCACTAAAATGCCCATGACAGGTTTTTTTAAGAGCTAAATTGGATTATGCAGTTATTATAGTTGTTATTATTATTATGGTTCAGGTGCAGAAAAGGAAGTTGGAATTAAAGTGACTTCCCCTCTAAATCTTTACATACTCTGCCTTTTGGATACTGTGGTCACTTGGGTGTAATACTCAGTGACCCGAGACTTCACAAAAATGAGCTGCTATCAGTGGCACAGTGTCTAAGATCAGCTTATATTATAAGCTTAGATGATAGCAGATATATGATTCATAAGCACTGGATGATCGCTCAACCACCTTTTCCCAATCACTTCCAGCATCACCAGCAAGAGGTACCCCCAGCTCTGTCACCACAGGGAGACCACAGGTACGCAGTCTGAACTGAAGCACAGCTGCCTTGCTTTTGCCAGGGTGGAGAGGTTCCCCAAGACCCTGCACCTTCTTCAGGGCATGCCGATCTCTAGGTCATGCAGTTATTCCCCTGCCAGACTCTCCAGACAAACCTCCTGTTACTTTAGGTTTCACATCACAAATATCAGACACTAAAGCAGTTTACCCCACTTTCTGTGGGTATGGCCTTGCTTTCCTATTTCCTTTAACACATATACCTTGGTTCCAATTTTGGGTCACTTCTTCCTTCAGTTCCCCTGTTATTACACCCAGCTGAGTATTTTCCCCCTAAATGATACTTACAATGCTTTACCTAAATGCTTCCCCACACTAAGAGGGTTTGATTTGATTTCCAACTTCCAACTTTCCTCTCCTGAAGGCTTTACTGTGGGTTACAATCACGGGATGCTAGTGACTGCATGACCAACAAATTCTTGACAAGTGAGACTGGAGAATGTAGACACAGTTAAGCTCACATTGGACCCAAAAGGTAATTCAAATTCTTTCTGTACTTCTTCAATGAGTTTAGTTTTTCAGGAAAGTTGAGTGAAACTTGTGGAGGTTTTTTATTTATTTATTGTAATACTTCTTTCAGGTTTGTTCTAAGTGGTTTGGAATCTCAGAAATTACTGTCAGTTACTTCAGCCTCAAAACTTTGTATATGATGGAGGAGGTTCGTATGTTTAAGGCACTGAGCCAGAGTCTATCCAGTTCTCCAGTCTCCCCTCACCTGTCTATCACTCCTTGTCATGGGAAAGGCAGCACAGAATTGCTCAGTGTGTCCAACCTACTGGATGTTTTTCGATCAAGCATACGGAACTTCCTGCTCATTTGTGCCTCTTTAATTATTATTCACCACATCTGCTATCCTCAATGGTTTCAGCACTATCAACACTCAAATGGTGTCTGTCTAACAAGGAATGTTCTTACTACAGTGAAAGCAATATTTCTATAGCTTTAGATTGTATAACATGGAAACGTATAGCATGGAAAAAAGATCAACCTGTTACTAACATTCTTGCATACTCTGTTCAAAAACTACCTTCTGGAAAGATTACTCTGACCTCACATAGCAGTAAGTCATCTACAGACTCTGGATATATTTCTATCCCTCCACATGAGCTGGGTTAAAAGTGGGATTTCACAATGGCATCAACTAGTAAGACAGATTTACGGTTTACAGTGTAAAACTAGAATGAACTTAACAATAAATGAACAGAATAAGAAAAGAATTTTCAGCCCAAACTGACGTCTGTTGCTATTTAATATTATTAAAGGAAAGTGAGACAGCCAGGTTTTAAACTTATGTTTTGCACATGCACAAAGCACTCTTTTTAGATAAATTTTGATTAGGAACAGCATGAGTTCTGGTTCATAATTGCATTGCTGACCAGACTTGTGGTCTATTATATACTTAATATTGGTCTCCAAAATTTTTCTAATCAGGTAATTGCTAGTTTATCATGTAGACAATGAAGCCTTAAAAGGACTGTAATTACATCATTATCATCCACAGTGAGCTATAAAAGAGCTATTACAGAATGAATAGTCAGTACTTCAACCCAAGTATTATGGACGCTCTTTTACTTGCAGAGAATAAAAGGAAAAACCACAAGTTTTCATGTTTATTTGCTTTCAGACAGCCTAAAGAAAATTTAAGTGAGTGTTAGCTTAAAAGAACCTGGGAGACAGAGCATTGGTTTCCCCACATGGATGTCTTTTAATCCTTGTAGTTTTTCGGTGGGAATTGGAAAAGCAGGGTCTTGTTCTCTACCCACATGATGCTAGTAATCGTCAGAATAAGAAATTTTGCAAATTGAAGTGACAAAAATCCTAAACCAAAACAAAACTCCAAGAAAAGTTTAATAAATCACACAATGAAACCTTTCAAATTATGAGGCACAGATTTTATGTCCACTTATAAAATCATTCCCTGTCTAATCTCAAATGAATGCCCCTTCATCTCCTTCTTAAATTGAAAGTCCAAAGGCTGAAACTTTAATATAGAGAAAATTCCTTGGAAAATTCCTGGTTAAAGAGAGTGATATGGATTGAATTGGCATACAGCTATTTGGAATTACCTTATTTGTACACTGCAAACATTGTTTCAAACACAGAGTGAAAAACCTACCCTGACTGATTTAGCTATTGTGGGTTATATAATAAGCAATACTACTTGTTTTCTGCTAAAAAAAAAAAAAAAAAAAAGCTTTAAAAAAGCTTTAAAAAAAGCTTTAAAAGCTTTTATAATTTTATCAGATTAGGAAGTTATTACATCTTCATTCAAATGTGAATGTTTATGAGATTTACCTATTTATTTCAAAAGATATTTTAATGTCACTTCTTTACTACATGTGATCAGAAATTTTCAGAAGAATGTGTGAATAAATGACCATGTTGTGTTTCCTGCATATCCTCAGCCAAGGTACAGAGAGATCTATGCACACATGTGTATTTACTATTTAACAACTGAGGAAAAGGAGAAAAAGCAGAAATATTTATTTAAAAAAAAATGAAAATAAAGAAAAAAGTTTTATTGAGAGAACTAAAAATACATTTAAAAGAGGCAATTTAAAAAATATTTATGGACTATGAAAACGATACAAGAAGCTAGAAAACTAAAAGTAGCAGAAACAAGAATAATCTTAGAAGCTCTCTCACAAGGTTACTCAAAGCATTCAGGACAACCTAGTAACAATGATTCAGGAAAGGCAACACTTGACAAATCATTCTGTTCTGTGTTAGGACACAGGTAGATAGAGACCTTCTGTAGATAAGGGAAATCTGAGACACAAACATTTTGAAATCAGCTAGCCTATATGACCTCTGGGAAAGAGGCTTTTCCAAGCAGGTGTTTAGCAGAAAACTGTCTGCTTTGTCTTTTTGTAAGTTTAGTTTTGCCCTGGATGAGTGAGCTGCTGCATCTCATGGTGAGATGAGAAGCATGTCATAGGTGGCACCATGTAAATAATGAATGTAAGCAGATGGGATAGAGCAGAAAAAAGATTTGGAGGGGGAAACGGAGACTACTGTCTTTCAGCAGTGGTGGCCAGCTGAAATCCAGTGACCCTCCCTCTACTCCTCATGCAGCTTCATCCTTGTTGAGAAGCACCTCAAGCACATACTGGGCTACGCAAGAGACAAACTGCAAGGAATGGACTGCAGTATGTGGGTTGTGTGTGTCTCATGTGGCTTGCAGGCGCTGAGTTCCAAAAATTACTCAGCCAGCATCACTGAAGGAATAAACTGAGCAATTAATCAAGATGAAGCTCCACAGAAAAGGTTCCCAGACACAGTGTTTATATAGGTCTGTATTTGGTCATAGCCTGTGCCCTTCAGGCCTTGCTTTCACTGAAAGGGTGTCAGACACTGTAGATGCTGAAGAGAGGACTTGAGTGAGGGAAACAGTTTGCAGACCCCTACTGGGCTTCCCATTCTTTTTCCTTTTGCTCATTGTATTTAACCAAGGCTTACCGTTTAAATCCACTCAAACAGACGTTTATGGATGCTGATTAAACTCAGTAAGTGTTAGCAAACATGCGAGTCAGCCATGCTGTCTCCTACTGAAGGATGCTCAGTTCTTTCTTTTCTCTCCCACCTTCTCTGATCTGATCACTAACCTTTGCAGATGGCTTTTTCTCATCATTTACAGAGGGAATCTTTTCAGTTAGACTGACCCACTAATTACTTAGCAGCTTTAAGAGTGAAATGTTGGAATCACATAGCCAGGAGCAGCAAGGAGCATCATAATACTCATGGGCAGAGGCTCAGAGGAAAAAAGGAGCCCTCTTCAGCCTTCTGGAAATTTTCCGTACTGTCCCATTTCTCCAGAAGTCTGATTTCGGTCCCTGAAAAACTTTAAAGAGTGGTTGGTAAAAGTAACTACATAAATGTAATAATTTCAGACACACGTTTGGCATACTGTTCCTACTGACAGCTATTTGTTTAGATTTGTCTAATATAACCATCTAATATGTGATTTATTGATACGGTGTAGCATTAATTTTTCAGTTGGGATTAAGCAGGAGTTTTTACACAAGGTTTACAAGGATTTTCAACCATTTCTATCAGTACTGAATATTCACATCAACAAACTGGAAAGTACATGTAAAACCATGGTGAGTAAAATTTACAGATGACCCAAAGATGGGCAGAGTGGCAAATCTCAACAAAGACAGCCTGGGCTAGTTAATGCAGCAAAAGGGACTCTATCTTGGAAAACAGTGACTTTCAAGAAGAATTAGGGTCAAAGTGGACAACTAAACAAACCGTTATGCTCTGACTAAACAAACCCTTATGTTGTCACTAAATACATACGTGTAGTATGAAAATGAGAGAGAAACAATTTTAACTTTGCCTTGCTGACAAAGATAATACAAAACCAATTCATTATATTCCAGTATCTGCATTTTAAAGGGGTACTGAAAGTGCAAAAAAGCCACACAAGTGCATGCAAAAAAAAAAAAAAAAAAGTGTTTTTGAATGAGAGAGGCAAAGAATTCAGTCTGTTTGCTGGAAAGAGGTGATCTGACTACGGCCCACAAATAGCCACTGCATAAAAAGAAGAAATACATATTGCAGATCCTTTAACCTAGCAAAAAAAGCCATAACAAGAACCAGCGCCCGCAAGCTGAAGCCAGACAAAATTAAATGAGGCATGCTAGCTGAACCTTCGATGAACATCAGATGTCATTAGATGAACCACTAGAATGCCTAGCTTTTGGAGGTCATGTACTTATGCAGTTCCTTCAAATAAAGAATCGATGAACTTCAATGGGATAGGCTCTAATTAAATGCAAGTGAGATATTAGTAATTGCAAAACATCAGGTTAACAGCTGTTTAGCAGGTCATGAGACAGTAGTATCTGATGGTCCTTTCTGCTTTAAACTCCATGAATACTTGCACAGCGCTGAACAGAGAGGCTTGCTTTTTTTAAGTCTACTTTCTCATAATTTTTAACTGCTTCATTTTAAAGTATTTTCCCCAGAATGTCTGAACTGACCTGGCCAATACGAAAGTGATACAGTGGTATGCAGAAACCTGAAAATATAACAAGTGTGTAAGCACAGAAAAAAAATCTTGCATGTCTCAAGATTCAGACTTCATTACAAGATATTTACAGAAGGAATGATACAGGAAGTGTGACTTTGTCATCATTAATTCTGCATTTTTTCTGGCTTGCCACATACAGAAACACCTCTGGAAGGTAAGGAACTCTTGCTAGTTCATTCTAGACTGTTCCTCAAGTTGCAGTCCTTATCTGCATTTATATATTACTTCTGAAAGAAAAAAAAATGGATTTGTGAATGTCAATAAAGTATTTATTGCATTCAACATTTCAGGTGCTGCAATACTTGTTCTTACAAAATGGCACGATTTATGTGTGCGCTTTCTTGTGAGGAATAGCAGAAGTGAGACAGGAGCAATCTCTCCAGCACCAGAAAAAAGGGTTTTTTCCTTCCCTCCAGGTAGTGCTGCCCACTCAGGCTGCCAGTGGCAACCTCACCTGTTCCCACTTTGTCCAAAATATCCACAAGCATTCACAAGCTTTCACATGAGTTTTGAGTTCCTGATCAGAGGATCACTGTTCTTTCCTAATCAATCCTGTCTGCATTTAGATACAGGCTGACTCACACTCTCCTATTTGAAATCAGTGTTCTGCCATGACCATCTGCTTCAGTATTACTTTCTTATGCTTCATAAATATGAAAGAGAAAAAATAACTTCAAAAATAACTCTAAATGCAAAAAGAGAGATTGCCCTAAGATTATTCTATGTGATTAATCGTGACATATTTACTTAAAGTAGAAATTTAGGGTGGCTCTGATTTACTATGTGCACCCAACCATTTTCAGGGCAGTGCCCTAATGTAACTGGCAATAGAATATGAACTGACTTATATTAGTTCATATTACCAATTGATTCAAATATATTTTAAGATGCATCTTACTGTCTTGCTATACCATACTGTCTCTACTTCGTCTATACTGTCTGGAGAAGTATAGGCTTTCTGTTCCCTAGATGCACATTACTGCTAACACATTTAGCAGCATACTTGCATTATAAACATATCTCAGGGGGATGTATCTGTCTGGGGTCATTGGTTTCCTCAGGGCCAGGATCTCACTCAGTGTTAATGAGAGCTTCACATCTGGCATTACTGTTGAACGTAGCTGCTGATGTGGAGGTTTTCCTGTCCCCTCGTTGCGTGCCAGGCAGCCTGGGGAAGGAAGGGCTCTGGTGCCAGCAGCCGGGAGTCTCACAGGGAGTTTACAGGCAGTACTAAACATTGCTCAACTGAAGAACAAACCTGTGGCCACGGAGCTGTGATACAAATGCAGTTTGCGAACTAAGAATTTAATTTCATGGGTTGCTGTTCCTTGTTACTTCAAAATTAGAATGGCCAGGTAATAAATAAAACAGCTAGTTAATCAATAAGATAGGTGATAGTGTCATTCATAAGCCACATGCTCAGGCATGTGAGAATTTATATGCAAGGCTCTCAGGGAACTGGAGTTCAAAGTTTACTTGCAAAACTACACTGTTGTTGACAGTAGGAAATAGAAAAGCTATTACTTCATTTTTATTTATTGCTTAAATCTGAGTACTGTTCTTCCCTGAGATATCTTCCACAATGTCTCTAGCACTATCAGTGAAATTCTGCATTTATTGGGAATTTCCCTCTCATTTAAATGGATCAGAACTATATATCATACTGTGCAAAGAAATATAGATGTAAAGGATGATTTTGCAAGAGACCCTCAGTATATGCAGAACGGCACAACATATTCATTTTTACTGACTGCCTAAATTTAGCAAACCCAGAACAATCAGAAATACCCATTTAGATATGCTGCCATGTAAACAGTGATGGAGAATAAGGTAGTCCTGCCTCACAATAAAGCAAATGACCTGTCTTAGCAGAATCTGTCTCCATCCCTTTCCTTTGAGGAAAAGATTTCAGGCTGTTCTTTAAAATGAAATTCAGAAAAGAATGACAGAGTTATTATGTTAGGTTTGCTTAGTGTGTGTGTGACTCTAATGGATGGATGGGTTATCTCTCTGCTCATGGTTTCATATATTGATGTATAACTATATGCAATGTATATACAAACAGACAGGCACTGAGTTATAAAAATAACAGGTGATCAGCCTCACATTCATGCCAAAAATTCCTGCTACAAAATCCCAACCTCAATCATAAGCTTTCTTTTGGGAGCTGCTATATTTGTTGAGAGATGCCTGTGTTTGTTGGGCTCTTTTGCTGTTGTCTGTAACTGTGTATATTTAACATGATATGCAGAATAGCATAGTCAGGGTTCTGTGAGCAGGAGTCCAACTCTATCAGTTTCACACGTCATTCACATGTAGTCTTCCTACAAATGACATTCATTTTATTTATCCTACACATGCTCTAAATCAGAGATCTGTTTTCTTCATGAGCACTGGGGAAATTGTCACTGGGGGATTCCTAATCATCTAGGAGAATCAGATTTTCTAATTACAAAAAAAGGAAAACATTTGAGGATGGTCATATTACTGATTTCCAGGAGGCCCTGTAAGTATTTCTGTTCAGGATGGGAAAAGATTAAAATGCCATTTGCATGACTGATGTAAAACCTTCTATCTTGTAGTTTTGTAAATGAATTGCTGCCTCACAGGCACTTCATGTTATGAAAGCATTTTACATTCAACTGGAATAATTGCGCATTTCACTTCAAAGTTACAACCTGCCTCGGGTATCAATTTGTCAGGTCCACACTGGAACTGTAGAAATGTCAAAAGAAGTGGCGCAGGATAGAGCTGTCATGCACCGCAAACTATTGCATCTTCTCTCCAGTCTCTACTGCAGATATTGAATCAAAATTTCTCATAGTTCAGGTAAACTCAAATACTTGACATTTAAGAATGTTTAGTCTGCTTGAGCAAGACTGCTGGGTAGTATTATAAAATGAGGAGCTATTACATTGTACTGCCAGTTTGCTCTATTGCTTTTAAATTGGTTTTGTATGCACAAATAGCTATGAAGATAGGGCATGTTCCTCATGCAGATAGTTATTTAATCTCTTTTAAATTAAAATAAGGCTGTGAAGTTGGTTTTATTTTTGAGTCACTGCAGTAATGAATACTTGCAAAGAAATAACAGCCCTGATAATACAAGCACGAGTAACGCCCAAGTGATTTCATTCACTGACTATACACCGTTTCTGCTGGTTACAGAACCATTTAGCATTGTCATCACTGCTTTATAGGGTCTGCTGAGAAACGTGATAAAACACCTTGAATTTATGCCAGTTTCAGGTGTTTGTGATTCAGAATCAGTGAGAAAGATTTCACTATTTTCCACTTTTTTCTTTTGATACTTATGATCAAAATCAGATGATGATGTGTGGGGCAGGTTAAACAAAATAAATGGAGATAAACCTAATGAAGTTACATGGCACCTGGGGACTATCTGCTTGTAATTGCTGAAGGATTCACTGTCCATGAGGTGAAAATAGCTATTTCTGCGTTTGGCAGGAACTATTTCACAACGACAAAGCTTTTACAAATAAAACTCATTGACTCAAGTCATGCATTAGTTTATACGTTAATGAGTCTTTTGATAGTGACAGAAACTTGATTCTGCATAATACGTTTTGCTACTGAAATAATTTGCTCAAATAAAATTCGTGCAGAAAACTGATATGAAAATCAATTGCAAAGTAGTTGTTTATTCTTAATATTCACTGAAAAGCTTTCTTCTTGGAATTTGGTAACTTAACACTTCAAATATGTCTTTACCTTAAAAATTATGATAACATGAGAGCTGCAGCTAACTTTAAATCATATGGACTCTCTTAAGGCTGCTATTCTGTTTATTACGCTTATTTATAATACCATTGTTTTAAAATTATTTCATTTGTTCAGTCTTTGCATTTTCCAATTTGTGTTTAACATTTAATAAAATGAACCCTTATTTTAACTTTCCCAACCTAGATTCAAAGGGGGAAAACGATGTATTTGTAATTCAAATCCCATATTTATGGCTATTTCTACATATCTCCTCCACTGCAAGTTGATATTATGCTTGAGATAGTTCTGAAATATTTGTGGGTTAAATATCTTTGAAAACATATGTTAAACAGGAAACTGGTGCTATCATCATTATTGGAGTGAAATGTTCTTGTTAAATCTTTCCAATAAATCAGTCAATGAGGCGGTTATTTCATTTCTATGATCTAATGTTTTCTGCTGCTTTTAATTAAAAATGTATCTAATCATGTAAACATTATTATGAGCAAAACATAAACATTTCTATTTATGAGTTTTTAAGTGTCAGCAAACGCATCTGGAACTTTGCTTAATAGATAATAGAAGAAGTGTCCAATTTTGCCAAGAACAAAAATATAGACAGCAAATTTCAGGAGAAGGATGGGGTGTTGTGTTTATTTGAAGCAGTCTATAGAGGTGATAGATAACATAATGAAGGCTTCATTTAACCACCATCGGTAGACCGTTAATTTAACAAGGTAAGTGCTTTCAGAGAAGACCAGACATGCTGCAAATTCAAGTGACCTGGTTTCTATGTTTTCAGCACTTTCTATAAAAAAGTGCTTAACAAACCTGCAATGTATAATAGCATGTAATAGCTACATTTGCAGAGAATTGAGCAGCTATCACTCAGTCCACCAAGTGACACAACATCAGAGGGCAACTCTGTCTTCCCTCAAGGCTGACTAACCACTGTAGCTTCTGTTCAGGGATGTGGATGTACTGAAATGTGTTAATCTAGGAGCACGTTCCAATGGGACATTAAAAATTCAAACAAAGGGACAGGATTTTTTTTTGCCATAACTGGTGTGCATCAGAGCCTTGGCTGCCTGCTGTTTCCCAGAGCTGTGGCAGCAGCTGGGTAAGCACTGCGGCTGGTTCAAGGTGAGGGTCTGAAGCAGGATGTTTTATCTACACCAAGCAATTCACTGTGGCACGGAGATACCTCAGCTAGCAGGAAAACTGGGCTGTAGAGGTGGATGCAATGGTGATGTGGTGAAGCCAACAGTCAGTACTGTCACTCATTTCCAGGGGCTGCATTTCTTTTTCTGTGCTGTGGTATTTGAAGTATTACAAAAGTTGTATTGCTACTGAAAGGAAAAGTGGATCTTGCTGGATGCTGCCATTAACCTGCCTGCTGGTCCCACTGGGGTCAGTGAGGATCTTCCCAAGGTTTCTCTTTCTTTGGTGTAGGGATGAAGGCTGTGAAGTTGAGAGGGGAGTCAGAGGCTGCCTGTTGTCAAGAAGCAGCAGCACAGTTACATCAAAATGATCTTTCATCTGGCTGTGCTTCACCTGGAAGGCCCACCTCACCATGAACAGACACATGAACCAATCCTACTCAGCATCTGAGAAGAGTGACCAGCAGGTTGAGGGAGGTGATTCTCCACCTCTACTCCGCTCTCGTGAGACCCCACCTGGAGTACTGTGTCCAGCTCTTGGGTCCCCAGCACAAGAAAGGCATGGACTTCCCCCTCGAATCCAGGGGAGGGCCACAAAGATGATCAAAGGACTGAAGCACCTCTCCTACGAAGACAGGGTAGATTTAGATTAGATATTAGGAAAAAAATCTTTTCTATGAGGATGGTGAGGCACTGGCACAGGTTGCCCAGAGAGATTGTGGAGGCCCCCTCCCTGGAAGTCTTCAAGGTCAGGTTGGATGAGGGTTTGAGCCAACTGATCTAGTGGAGGGTGTCCCTGTTCATGGCAGGTGGTTGGAACAAGAAGATCTTTAAGGTCCCTTCCAACCCTAACCATTCTATGATTCTATGATTCTAAGATCTGGCTTTTACAGGAAGTGCCTAAATTAGGATTTGGGTTGCCCTAGGCTCTCTGTATAGCTAACAGGTGAGAGAGACATTTCCAGAGTCTGATTTAGCTAATTCATCAAATTAGTTAATCCAAATCTAAGAAACTCTCATGTTCAGCAAAGTTTGATTCATGTAGGTCATGAAAAAGCCAAGATTTAAAAGAACAGGTATGTGAAATCAGTTTCCTAAATATCTTTTCAAGTTTTTCTCCTGTTCTTTTTACAAAGTCTCATTGAAGTCAGTGTTTTATATGTGATGTCTTTTATCAGCTGGATAACAGATTTGACACCACTGAAAATTTGCCATAAGAGGACTCAGCTACAGTCTATTAATAATTTGAGAAATATTTTGAGTGGACTATTCAACAGGTGATGATCCCATTATTATAGTCCCTAACAGTCATTCTTTCACTCTGCTGCACAGAAAATCTTAATTTGTTAGCTAATGTTTATTACGTAAAATTGCTGGATTCTCGGTCCACAAATTAGAGGGGAATACTAATAATAGTGAGATACACCTAGTAGAAATAATAGAATTTTCATTTAGATGTTATTTAGACTGTGTCATGACTGGCTGCAGAATAGTAGCACTCTGCAAATAATGTTTAATGTTTAACTAGATTATTAAGTGTTGTGAAATCTCAATTTTGGATCATAGAACTCAGTGTTTGAGAGCATCTTCTAAAACACCATTTGATAACATGCAATTTTATTCCTAAATTAATAACGTATCAGCACTGTTTTCTAGTGAAAAAAAAAAAGAGCTTTGTTCAAAGTTCTGATAGGCAGCAAGGTATCATAAATGTTGTCAGACTTAAAGCACTCCACTATCAAACAAAAGGTAAAACCATGTTGATTCTGCTCTTTACAGGAATGCCACAGTGGGAATCTCTGTTTAGAGAAAGGCATCTCAAGGGCACAAAAAGCGCTTTATCTGCCATCATCAAAGTGAAGCTGCATTTAATTTAGAGGCTTGTTTGGTTTTCTAGAACAGCTGCCAATCTGTTTCTATGGGATTCTTTCCTGATAGAGACTGCAGAGTGCTTTCCGACTACACTAGCATATTAGTTACTTTTGTGTTCACTGTAATGAGTGCAGGGAAAGGCTTAGGAAGTCTTGGGTTTTGCAGGCAAACAATGAAACTAAATTCTTGTGTTCATATACATAGTTGGACACTGACATCCATTTTTTAATGTAAAAAATCAGCTTCGTTGCAGCTCCTGAGGAGCGCTCTTTTCACTGGGTAATGACAGTTCTAGTCCTTGTGCCTGTCTGTAACAGGAGTTACCGAGGTGTTCTGGCAAAATAATCCCTATCGTGCCATGAACGGACCCAACAGCTGAGCTCCCACATGGAATTGGTTTGTGATGGAGATGAACTGTGCTTGTGGGTGCATGCCTGAGCTGTACACTTCCACTGCTGGCATCTTCTTGGATTTTCAGGTCTCCTTAGTTCAAATGCACTTGGCCTCCAAATTAGCATCATTTGCCCCAGACACCCCAGTGTGTCCCCGTGAGTTGCATCAACAATGTGAATATTTTGAATGTTTTACAGTTTACAGTTTTCTGGGGCAGAGTCCTTCCTGTGATAAACCACAATGCAGCCTTATATCTAGTGTGATTAGTTTTCAGTGAAAGTGCACAGAAATCATGGATACAAACTGTCTGCTGAAATGAAACTTGATTTCAGCAGGGAGTTCAAGAAGGCTATGAACAATACAGGTCAAAATTATTCTGCAGGCTGACAGGTATGTGCATAACAAAACTCTTGCACTAGAGAATCGTAAATTTTACTTAACATCTAGGGACAAAGTATCACATTGTTCATTGTAGATAGGAGCATTGAGGGAATAGGGGACGTGAGCAACCAAAAATGTCATTAAGTTACTCCTGTTGTTTTCTGTGCAGAATCAGTGGAATATTAAAGGATGACGCCAACTCTAATCTGCTTCAACAACAAGGAAAGACATCAGAAATACAGACAGCACTGGATTCGTTAGGAGTTTAAATAAGTACTACAATATTTATAAGTTTATACTTGTGTAATTATATTCACAACTGCTGACTACTACTTATATATACAACTATTTTTAGCGGTTGGCTTAATGAAAATAAAAGAGAACTGTGTGTACTGATAAGTAGCCATTTTGATGAGGGGAAAGAGAACATCATAGTTTTCATTTTTGTGTCATGCTACAAGTGCTCTCCTTGAAGTTAGCTTACAAGTGTCTGACTATATGTATTCTTAATTGGTAACTGTGCCTTCAGTGCTTTCAGCTGATAATATATGGATTTGCTAGGAACTTTTACTTGAGTAAATTGCCATATTTAGCTGTCTTATCCTTTCAGATCCTTTTTCAATCCATGGGAATTATTTCTCGCTGTGACAAGGCAGAAGGACTTTCTCTCTTAATTCTTATCATTTCATTAAGTAAACCCACTGAGCAAATAGCTGTTATTAGAATAGTGTAGATTTTCCTCTGTTCCATCACAGTGAAAATAAAGTTGGTAATTGACCAATATCTTACAGCATTTATCCAGTGTCTTAATTTAATGCAATCCCTACTCAGATGTTCTGCTTGTTGCCTATAAATACCCAAAAAAGTGATCAAGGCCTTATCAGTAAGAAGTTCTGGTGAAACAGGAATGAACCACATGGGCTGTGACTTACTAGTCAGCACAGAACAACCGTCCTCCAAAGGAGTGTCTGATTCTTAGTCTCAGTGTTTCAATTTGTTGGATTCATCTCTACTGTTTAATTTCTTTTATAGGTTCTTACATTGCTGATCGCTCTATGAGTTTAAGACGGGGTTCTCAAAGGAGTCAGATAAACATATGTACCCAAATACAACTGATTTTGCTCTACACTGTATTTTTCTACAACTACCTGAAAGGAGGTTGTAGTGTTGGTCAGAGGGTGGATGTCAGTCTCCTCTCCAAAGTAACAAGTTATAGGACACAAGGAAATGGCCTCAAGTTTGCCAGGGAAGGTTTAGATGTGATATTAGGAAAAAATTCTTCACCGAAAGCATTGTCAGTCACTGGAAGAGGCTGCCCAGGGAAGTGGTTGAGTCATCATCTGTGGATGGTTTAGTGGTGGACTTGGCAGTGCTAGGTTAACAGTTGGACTTGATGATCTTAAAGGTCTTTTCCAGCCTAAATGATCCTATGAGTCTATATGTGTGAGGTTTTTCACACACTGGAGTTTTCCTTGCTTCTCCTGAAGTGACCAAGAAATTACACCATGGTCTTTCACTGCAGAGCACAATGAAATTCCCCGTCAGCATTCCTCACCTAAGAGTAAGCTCTGTAAGAGATCCTGCTACCACATGGTCTGTTTCCCTATATAAATTCAGCTGCTAGGAAGGATTAACATTTTTAATGGCAGCATTTGCACCATCTTTTCTATACGAGGCCATGGATATCAATCCCTTCCCTGAAGAGCTGTCAGGACAAACTTCTGCAATGATCATCTTTCAAAATCTCTTCTTCAGATATCATCCCATAAAGAGGAGATGGCTGCTCTCCTTTCACTCAGAGCTCCCTTTGGGATGAGCCCTTTAGAAACTCAAAGGTAATGAGCATGGTGGAAAAGGCATGCACTTTAGAGGACAAGAAAAAGTTCAAACAAAAAGCAAGTCCTTAACATTATTTAAATCCCTATGAACTTTAGTAAAGGCTTTGGGTTTAGGTGCCTGGAGTATAATGTTTTGGTTTTAAATCTAAATGGGTAGGAGAGGAACAAAAAAAGCAGAACTGCAAGAATTCAACATTAAGAAGTGGACAGTGTTCCAATATTAGGGTAAAAGAAGGAGCTAATTTCAGAGCAAAATACAACAAACCCCAGCAAAGCAAGGGGTACTACTTTCATATTGCATACACAGAGGACATGGAAAATTTTTTTCAGAGTCCAAGTTAATGGTTACTTCCTAAAAGGATCCAACATTTCAGTCTTCAGATCACAGCTTCACTCAGTCTGAGAACAGATTAAGCTCACCTAGCTCCTATGTTTAAGAAAGCAATAGAGGCTGGAAATATGGTTTATGTTTTCACCTCTCATGAGTTGTTTGGGCTTGTGACATTCTTGCTGTAGCTATGTTTTGATCAAGGGACATTCTCCCATTAGTTCCAGCATAAAAGACCCACAGAGACTCTATGAGTTGAAAACCTCAGACCCTTGATGAAAAACTTGTATTAGTTTTCCATAAAAAATTTTAAAATAATGAGTTTATGTTCAGGGAATAAATAGAAATAACTCAGAGAAAAATAAATGTGTTATAGCAATCATGAGAGCAATTTAGCTTTTTCTTTTATATGTCTTGGCTCTCATCTCTGCTCAATGATCAAGGTAGCTTGCCTAGATAGGATTGAGTGTGTCAAGATGTGAAATCCCTTTTCATTTCTTGATCAGATGCTATTCTTGCACACCTTTGGGGTTTTTTTCCTTTCCTTTTTTCTTTTTTTTTTAATTGCTAGACTTCAGTCACTATTTATAGTTCCCACATTCAGATATGGGAAGAAACTGAAGCCACATCCTTTTGCCACTCTACAAGGACTTCAAGGTCTTTCTCAAAACAGAGAGTTGCTTGTATTTTTCCAGTTAATATTTTCCTTTTTTAACATGGAACTTCCTGTTACAAAAGAATGACTTACATAAGGGAACACCAAAGTAAATGTTCAGCTCATGAAGAGTGCAGTCTGTAGTACCATGTTGATTTTACTGTGGTTTACCATCCTTTGGGAGATTATTGACTAATCCATTAGAAATGAAAAATAACAATAGCCATATCTGCCTAACGTAAACGGAGAGTTGCGTATGGAAATAAAGATACCAATTTTTACATTCCTCCCAATTTCCCAGCCTTACCAAGTAATCCTAACACAATAAATAACTAAGAATTATGTTGCATTTGCAACCCCTTTTTTTGCTTCCCCCTCTCTCCTCCGAAAAAGTTCTGTGGAATCTTTTTGAACATCACCTGTTGGGAATTCCATATTTTTCTTACAATGACTGCAGGCAGCCAGAAAG
Source organism: Psophia crepitans (assembly GCA_013399095.1). NCBI lineage: Eukaryota > Metazoa > Chordata > Aves > Gruiformes > Psophiidae > Psophia > Psophia crepitans. The sequence continues at coordinate 850,673 of VWZZ01000301.1, read as the reverse complement.
TTTGGTGGAGAACTATGCAGAGCAAAACACCAGTCCTTATGTTTAGCTTAGTTTTATTTGCCCTTCAGTATTACAGGAAACACAATGTGAATGACATTGGAGAATCATGTGCTGAGAAGGCTGACAGCAGCAGCAGGGTCTCTGCCAAACTGCGTAGTCAGGCAGCAGCGTATGCCTGAGCCCTTGCACTGCCCCAGCTGTGAATCAAAAATCTACAAGGGATTTCATCAGGTTCACTACACTGGTTGTGGTTGGAAAGTCAAGCTACAAACTTCTGACATAATGCTGTACATAGTGTAAACCACTGGAAGATCATATCAATATGTTTGACAGGGTCAGATGTTCTCATACTGTGGATTGATTCGCAAGGTAATGAGGAAAGGCTTCACAGAGGGTCACACAGTATTTTATACCAGAGTGATTTAGTAGCAGACCAGTTTTGCCAAGGCAGAAGAGAGAGAGCAGGCCCTAACTAATGGTTGCAAGTGATTCCAGTACCCTCGGACAAGCCAGTGCCATAATGCTGAAGGATGAGCAGTTCCTACAGACATCTACAAGGTTGAAGAGGATTGAGAGAGAACACTCAAAATCAGGTGCAGTTTTTCTTCCTTCTTCCCACAGAAGCTCAGCTGATCCAGAGATGTCATGTTTGGGTCACGATGGTGACCCAAAAGAGAGTTACCTTCACTTTCTAATATGTGAAAAATCCCGATCTAGGGCAATCTTGTCTGGCTGCCCCAGAAACCTTGTCCAGTGATTTAATGTAATGGACAATGTTTAATGTAGTGCAGTTGACGTTTCCATGTGGGAATACTTGCATTAGGCAAGGAATCTGAGCTCAGTGAATGTTTTTTTACATGTCAGACTCGGAGATAGTCAGCAGAGATCTGTGAACTCTTTATTAGATATCAAGAGGCAAAAGCAGAAGCAGCTTCTTGTAAATGTTCTGTTGGAAAACTAATATTTGAAACTTTTAAAATCTATTTCTTTCAAGTACAAAAAATTCACACAGGTTGTGGGAAATCATTTTTTTGGGCATTAAATGTCTATTTCTGTAGTTCTTTTATCTCATTTCTTCCTCTTCCCAGCAACCAATAAATCACAGAAATGCCTATAAAAATAGCTGTTAGAACCAGTAAAATAACTTATTTACTTATATAAGATTCATCCAAGGTGGTTGGTTTATTTCTGTTACACATACTGTGCAGCATACACTATCGTGTCTTCTTCCCCTCAGTGGCAGGAAGATGTCTGATCTAATTCAGAAAAATCATCAGTTAACTATTTTTAAGAGTGGCATTGTTTTCACATGGACAGCATTGAAACCATATGGTCTTTACTTTTTCTTGTCTTATGCTTTCATCTAACAGATATTTATGTTTGAAAGTACTGGAAAGTATTTAGCTTTAGAATCTATCCCTGCCTTCTGGCACTCTGCTTAATTTCCAAGTTTTTACATCAATGAAAGCAGTATTTCTGCAAGGAAGTGTTTTCCCCTTTCTCATATCTATCTTCCAAGTCAAGTGCTCAGTGCTATTGAGTAAACAGAGCAAGTTGAGGACTTGCTGAAAAGAGGCAGTTTTGTCCAAAACTTTTTAAGCCCTTTTATGTTAAAAACTACATGGAAACAAACTTTCAAAAGCATGCATTATTTTAATAGGAATTATGTAGTAAAAACCAGCTAAAATTGTATGTTGGATGGTAAAAGATCTAAAAATTGAATTTATCTGGAATCATTCTGTGCTTGAAAGAACTGAAAATATCTTTTATGAATAAGGACTTGCTGGAGTCTATCTTACTCAGCTGGGCCCTTCAGTGTGTGCATGTAGGTAACTACAGTCCATCTGAAGAATGAGAGTTACACTGGTCTTGTTTACTTGCGAATCTGATGTGTAATCAGTGTTTTCTGAGGCTGGAATGTGGCTGATGGCATACCCTGTCTTCTCTGAGCCAGCACTTCCTTGCGTGGTATGTCCTAGGGGACATGGTGGTTTGCACTTCAGGTCACATGTAGATGAAATAGATCCCTGTGCCCAAAGCAGAAGTTAATCTCAGCTCCACCCACCCATTTGGTAGCGTGCAGGTTAAAAAAAGTTCAAAGTGTGGGCAGTGAATGAACACATTTAGGGAACCATGAGTTGAACCACAATCCTCTTTGTGCAGATGAATGCTTAGCTGTTTTTCCATCTGCCTCTGATAATCATGGTCATGCATCATTAGGGAGCTATGAAGGGGCAACCATGCAAGAATAAGTTAGTCCGTGCCTTCTTATTTTGTTCATTACATTTGCCTCATCAAAATGTACACAAGAATCCTCGTTTGTGCTGTGCAGTATCAGGCTCCTTCTCTACCAGTTATTTCCTTGTCTTCAGAAACTTTTATTTGTCTAAGTTTCTGTGCATGAGTCACAGACATTTTTGTAAATGTTGGTGGCTGGATTTTGGTGCTAAATGCAGGGAATCCAGTATGCAGTGATGCATCCCAGATCTGAAGAGGCCATGGGCCACCCAGCAGGAAGGATGAGAGTTCGCAGGGGAAGTGAGACATTGCACAAACCAAGAAGGCCTGGCAAGACATTTATTCAGTGACTTAGCTGACTGCTGCATAGCAGGGAGCGACTCTGGCTAGCTGGAAAGTCACACAGAAGGAGAAAAATGTGTGGAGACAGTTATAATTATTTCCAGTTTCAAAGGGGTTCAGGAAGTTACATTTGCGCATCTTCTGTCTGCACATCTCTGACTTGTGGCCTTTTAAAGATGTTTACAGAGTTATGTACTTTGTTTTTATTTACCTTTAAATTTGTAGTTGCTTTTCCTGACACCAGGCAAAGCTAATTTCTTTCCTATGACAGCAGCAGAAGCAACTTTCATCCCGAAGTTCAGTTCAGATGCAGTGTCCTTGTTACTGCTGCTGCCATGCCAAGTAGACTGCAGTTAGGTTGGACTGGATGATCTTATGGGTCTTTTCCAACCTAAATGATTCTATGATTGTATGGTAAGCCCTGCTGACTCTGAGGGGATTGTGAGCTGCTCCTTGGTGCTGTGAAACAGGACCACTGCACTGGAGTTCCCACTTCTTTGGGAAGAGACTCCTGCCTTATGCTATGTGGTATTAAAACTGGTCATTTTCATGCAAAAGCAAAATGAGAGTATTTAAATAAAATGAAGAGCTTAAAAATTAATTAAAATATTTGTCAGCATTGCATGTTGATCCCTAGAGAAAGACATCAATATAAAAGAATAAAGCTCTAGAGAAACAAAGCTTTTCAAAGACTTGACTTTAAAGGAACTGTACTAAACATATTGATGGTGGAATACCAGAATGAATGAAGGCAGTGTACTACTAACCTGTAAGATATGCATATATATATAAAATGTTATGAAAGAAGAAAAGTGGCCAGCCTATTGGAAGTAAATCTTAGCCACACCTCAGAAGTTAAACTGCAAAGGCCAAGAGTGTCTTCACGTCTGCAAATGGAAAGCGCATCATGGGAATGACATCAGTGTCAGAAAACACCAGTCTATTAGCCACCTGTTCCCTGTGGTCAATTTTAACTATCTGTGCTTAAAAATGTACCCTGCATATGCCCATTTCTTTGATTACTTTTCCTTCAAAATCTCCCTTTTGAGCAACTGAGAAAAAAAATCTCACATTCTCATACAAAGGTCTAGAAGATTCTATTACGTCCCCTAGGATTGTCTTTATACATGATACCTACTTGCTATTATGGTTAGAAGCAGTATTCTGTTTGCACAGCATCTTGCATGCAGGGATCTTGGCTTACCTCTTGTTTTGTCACAAGAAATGAAACAGTAACTGTTCCTTCTTCTCGGTCTGGTCTGGCTCCAAGGCAAGAGCTGTGCACCCATCAGCTACATGGCTGTCAAGTTAAGGAACTCATGGAGCTCCCTGGAGAGGGGAACTCTCCCATCCAACTGCTCCTCCTCTCTGCAGCTCTTGCCCTTGCTCAGGGTCAGCGCTCTGTTGGGTGCCATGGGAACAAATCCAGCGGGAAAGAGGAAAAAAAGGCTGCATTGCAGGCAGAGTGGGAATGGGCTCTGATTCACCAAGAACTAGGTTTCATGAGACTGCTTTTGATTACACGGTATGAGTACAGATTGCATAAATATTGCCCTGCTATATATTTCTTTTCTGCCTCATTCCTGTAAGGTGTTCTGAATTGTCTAAATCTTGATTCTGCTGAAAAAACAAGAGAGACTCTGTGAAGATACGAACATGAATGTTTGTGTGTTCAAGGGGTCCCTTTCTGGAGCTTGCTGGAAGGGCTGCTAGAGCCTCCCTGTAGAACCAAATGGCCTGAAACTGCCTGAGTGCTGCCAGTTAAAGATGCTACCTTGCAATACGGAGCCAAAACATTTCCACAGTAAGGCGAAAAATAAATAAATTGCTAACAGTTTGGGAGGCTGTTTGAAACTCTTTCCATATAAAGCTGTTTTGCAATCTGTCAGCAATCTGCAGTAAGCCAGTGAAGAAAAACAGAGCTACGGTATCAGTTTGGATGTCAGATCCAGTTGTAAAAAGCTGCTAAAAACATGCACAGCCAAATTTGGAAGATCTCAATTTCATATTCCTGGAAAAGGATACATTGGCAGAGACTTGAGCAGTTTTAAGTTCTACAAAGAGACTTTCCTGAAACATGTTTATACTCTTTGTATGACCAGTCTTTGGAGCTTGGAATATCATGTCTTTTTGCCTGAGCAGCAAGGTTTGATTTCACAGCATGAGAGCTCTTAATCTGCTTGCTGGCATGGTTAAGTTCAGAAGCATTTGCACATCTTGGTTTAACATATCCTGATCAATCCTTTCCTACGACTATAAAGCTGAATTTCACAAAGTAAATATTGGGAAGTTCTTATGACTAGTGATTAAAAAACTTCAAAAGTTTTAAAAGCCAATCTTGGAGCCTGCTGTTACGGACACTTTCCAAAGGTTACCATAAACACTTTGATAGACTCTTTCTACAGTGTCATTTTGTGTTGCTGTTGCCTGCCTGCAGTTTTGTCTTTCAAGTGAAGTTGATTCCTCTTTTTTTCTGATTGTATTTCATCCTACTTCCAGGATCCCCAGATAGGTACCTCTTTTTATTCCTAGAGGACACTCTTTTTTTCTTTTTCTTTTTTTTCCCTCTGTCCTTTTTTTTTCTTTTTTTTTTTCCCCCCCCTGGAATTCAGAGAAACAGGAGCTCAAAGAAAAAAGGCCTTTCTGTCACATGGAATAGATTGTTAGAAATACAATTAGTTTTCTAGCCAGCTCCAGTGATTTCAGTAGCAGAAAATGATAGGGATTTCTCTCCCTTTTTTCTGATTCCATCTTTTCCACAGAGATTCCTTGGGTTACTGGGTAGCACCTCTGAACTAACTAATGACTCAGTCCAGTCACAAACACGCATATCACAGGGAGAGCAGGAGAATGCCTCTACACTCTTACACAGGGTCTTGTTGAACCCTTGTCTGCTGTCCCTAACTCATTTCATGGTATTTATTTTGATTTGTGCTGGAAGTTATCTGTCATCTTCTCAGCTAGGGATCTTATACTAGGCTTCTGTAAACATGAGTGTAAATTCCTGGACTCTGCTTATGCTGTAAAGACTGAGCATTAAAAAACTTTTACTTGTATAAACTGCTGTGTTTACTTGCTAGTAACATATGTGGGAAATACATTAAGACTTTGTTCCCTTATTTATAAAGCATTTCGCAATGTTTCCAGGTAAGTTAAAAGTTGAAAAAATATGTTCTAGTGATCCTACTTATGCTACAGATTGGTCTCTTCCAAAAGTGGCTTTAACAGAGAGACAGCTAAATTTTGGCTAAAAGCTTGAAGGCAATTTCTAGATCTTCTGTATATTTTGCCTAGCTTGTTTTCTGAAGATATGTGTGATTCTAGGGAAATTCTAAAAGGAAGTCTAGGAAAACTTTCAGACTACAATGGCAAGTCCTTTAGAATACTTATCTGTTACTAAAAAACATACAATGCCTGGAGGTTTTGATGACGTCTTTGAATTTAGTTAATGTAAACAGACAAACTAAAAATTGGAACGCAGTGTGCAAATCTGATATTGGGCATGTTTCAGATGAGTACTGGCCCCACAGATTCTACTTCACCATCAGATCCTGGAAAAACTATTCTTCATAGGTTGCATAGTTCCAAAAGCTTTAACACCAGTCATTCAGTTTCTGTGAAGATATTTGAGATTAGGGATTTCTTCATTGTTCTGAAGTTTGTCTCAACAAAGCTTCAGAATAAGAAGTAAAACAGCTCGTAAAAATGAGGAAACTCATCAAAACATTTGGCATTTTTACAAGAACTATGTATGTTACTAAGAAAACATATGAAAGATGATTTTCATTCTGGGTTCAGATTAAAATGAGCCATATCATAGGGAACTTACATAGAGTGAGGTTCAGTGATGACAGATCATGCAGAAGTCTTTCTTTGGTGTTCCCACTAACACACTGAGCTTCACACCCAGGTATGAGCCTTGGGAGTATCATAAAAGTGACATAGCTGCTGGTAGATGTTTACGATTAAAGACTAAAAGATGATTAACACTAAGGTTTAGGTGTTTTGCTCAGATGGACAATATGCCTGTTTTCTTTCATTCAGTCCTTATAATATACCATCTATTGAAAAGGTCATTATGATGTCAGAACACTTTGTAAAAAGAATGAGATAAGATAGATTTCTGATTGCTCTTGGCTCTTTGAAAGTGGACAACAGGTTCTTGGGTAAAAGCGGTTGTTAGACATTTACGTGTGTTATATTTCAGATTCAAATTGGGTAACTGTATCTCCAGCTCAACTTATAATTAAAGGATTAAGTTAATATTTTACCATCGCAGAAGAAGAAGTTTCAAAAGGTTTTTGTGCATTTGAACAATTTTCTTGGTCAATGTCTTTTGCAGCCTGCTCTGAAGAGAAATACAGCCTTCTGCGTGTAAGTGAGAAGGGCAAACACTGATGCAGAAGGCACTGTGAGCTGCTGAACCTGTTCAAAGGCTGTACCCCCCTCCCCTCCACCTTGTAAGCTGCCCCTGAGGCTGTGTGTTTGCAACAGAAACAGCTCTCTGACAGACCACAAACCATTTCATGTTTGAGAAACGCTCTCATGCAAAACAGCACTGGTCAATGGATCTTGTTTACACATGAATATCATGAAAATGAGGAGGTGGACAAGGTTTGGGACAAATTATTTCTATGGATATCTAAAATTGCAATGTAAAGAATCATGATATTCAAGAATTTTGACAGGAATGTAAATCCTCATGCTTGCACTTCGGGGTACAAAAGAACTGCTGATCAACAGCAATGGGAAAAATGTCTCTGGACAACTTAATGAGGACTGCAAGTTTTCCTGTACATCTTCCTAAAGCATTTATTATTGTAATATTGAAATTAATATTATTTTCTTTAATTATTCATATTGCATTACTATTGTAAAATTTTATAAGAACTAGCAATAATAATTATATAGAGACAGAAGATAAGATAGTTGCACTGGAGTGCTAGACTCTTCAATCAGCTCTGGCTCTTTGTAAATGGAAACTGGCGGAAGTGAAGAAACATAATTCATATACATTGGATTTCTTCCCAGTTCCTAATTTTCCATTTCTATTGAGTCTGTGGGAACTGGTCTCGATCCAATTCCCATGGTATTTAAACAGCTGGCTTAAATACAGATATATTTGTGACTGCATATTAAGCTGAACATGCACACATAGAAAAAGAAGGTGCCCTACAGGAGATCAAAACCCATTCTTCTGTGCCTTGTTGAGATCAGCATAGAAATCATGGAGGGTTCAAACCTGTTCTTCTGCAGCTGCTCTCCACATACTAAATCCATGGAAGTATGATGTTGGACACTACCATAGCTTTATATAAACACTGCGAAACTCCCTACTTAGACCTGAAGAATAAGCAAAACTAATGAGATCAGGAGCTGTATGTAAGACAGCCAGAGGCCAGAGAAATGGCCATAGCACACATTCTGCTCTTCAAAATATGTTCTTGTTACAGTCTGTGCCTGAAGTATACTTCTGTCATCCAGTGATGATTTTCTGGAAACAGAAGCAGGAAGAAAGCTTTGTAATGACCACACTGCACCTTCAGTGCTGCTCTCCAAGCTATGCTTACATCATTCCTTGGCTTTATTTGGATGGAATCACAATGGCAACAGTGCTTTCAGTATCAGTAAGCTTTAAATATCTGGCATGTTCTAGGGCACAAATCTTCCTGCTGTCACAGAGAGCACCATGCTAGAATTGCACAAAGGTAATATAGAGCTTCACTCAAATACCACATAAGAAAGTATGCAATTATAAAAATGTTAATGCAAAAATCATAAAATTTCTCCATTCAGTTCAGAAGAAATCAGAAACTTGGATCTGATGTTTCTGAATGAACTTTGAGAATTTCCTCTACACACAATTGGCCGACAGAAGAGCCATGAAACTGAGCATCTACAGATGCCAAAAAATTAAGGATTAAATCAATATTCTAGCCTTAGAGCATTTGCTACATTGGTCACTGCGTATTTAAAGCAATGCTAGGGAAACTGCCTAGAACCAAGAAATAGTGTCATGCTTACCAGCTTTGTTATGTTGTTGCTATGTCTTTTTTTTTTTTTTATTTTTTTTTAATAAGCAAAAATAAATGGAGTATGAGATGAGGACTTCAAAGGTACAACTGCAATGTGGGACTGAGGGTGATGGGGTTAAAAGTAGTTTCTTCAGTGTATCCAAAATGGGGAGGCAGATTCTCTGAGCTGTGCTCTTCTTTACCAGAGGTATTTATCATGAGAATCAGAGAGCAAAGTGAACATATGATAACTAATGAACTGCAAAATACAGCATGCCAAGTAGAAGAAAGGAGAAAAGAAGCTGTGTGAAGATCAGACTGCTTTTCTGGAACACTTCCTGCTGTCTCAGTATCTCTTATTTTTCCACTGGTATATTAGCTCTGACTGCATGAGTCAAAGTGTCTGGCAGCTCTCTTGCCAAGAGAATTACAAGTGGTTGTGTGGAAAAGAGATACTGATTCTGTTCCTTTCCTATCGGTACCTTTCATTTTTAATAGTAAAAGGAGTCTCAACAGTACTATAAAATACTTCCTTCATACAAGAAATTTCCAAGGTAACAGTGAAACAAAAGGGCCTGAATGTATAATCCTTATAGTGGCAAAGTCTCCAGTTCAACTCGATGAGCTTTACCCTGCTCCGAAGGGATGGCAGAACGTGCCAAGCAAACTCCTTACAGTGTAACTTTAGCCCTGAGCGCAAACAATGAGCAGGGCATTTGGAAAGCAACTGGTTTTTACAAAGAAGCACTACTCAGCGAGAGACCTTACATTTGGGATGACAGTAATCTACCTGATTTACAGACGCTCTGTGCTATAATGATATCTGTCAGGGGCAGTGGAGGAATACCTGGTTTTCCAAGTAGTTTATTGTAATAGAAATAACCTGTTTCTTGTGACTACTCACCACCCTTCCATCTGCTGAACATTTGGAACAGACACTTTCCATCCAAATTGGATCAGATACTAACTACACTGGCACAAATGAAATGCTAAAGCCAGCTATTCCTGCTTGGCAAAACTTGTCCCAGACAAAGCTAAAAACCTTCTTCCACTTACAACATTTGACATGCTCTGTTCTAGGAAAATGGGTCCTGTGTAATGAAATAGAGGATTTTGCAAAGGTTATTTTTCTACCATTCAAAACCCACAGCTCTCTGATTCCTTAAAGCTAAGAAAATTGTGGAATTGTGAACACTTTCAGTGAGACAACAATATAAGTAATAATGATAATAGCAAGGAAGTATTTACAAGATTGCAAAAGATGTATTTTAGCCTTTAACAAATGTTACTGTCCTCCACAGAAATTTTCAACTGTCCCACTGTACTTCAACTTCTGAGACTCAGCTGTTGCACTCCAGGCTTTACAGTAACCCACTTAATTTTAAATGCAGGTTTTGCAGAATGCAAGCGGTGCCAAGATGCTTCTCTACACAGTTTAGTTCATCTGTTTTTCTTTTAAATGCCAGTTTACATATGGAAACATCAGTTCATGAACTTTTGGGAATCTGTCTAGGTTGCTTAATAGCTTGTTAAGCTTCCTCTGACAATGCAGAGACCACAGTGTGCTGGTTTTATGAAAGAGCAGAGCTTTACTTTTTTTAATTTCTCCACCACATAATGTAGCCCTGAAATCTACCTGTAGGGTGCAGCTTGACACGCTCTGGTATTCCTCAGGGTGAGAATCCCAGCTTTTAGAACACTCGGAGACTTCAAGTTTCTTTTGTAAATAAAGATACAGTAATAGCAGCTGTTTTGATTAGGTTCTACAATGAATGAGGACTAAAGCCTCTCTTTTTCCTAATGAGGATGCATATTTACATATTTTTTTTCCCCACCAACAGACTTTTATTTTCTAGCTGAATCTCTTCCTTTTCATTAAAACTTCATAGAAAATCTGATCCTGTTATGTACCACTTTAGTATTTGTGCAAGTATGGCTCCGGATAGTATCTCATGGTTGATTAAGTTGATGCTGGGACTTGAAAAAACAACTCAGTATTTTATTCCAGTATAGACCTGATGTATTTTTGCTCTTTCACTGAGTTTTAATGCAAAACTTGAGATCTGAACATTAATACCTGATGCTGTTTGTGTCCCAGCTGGCATATATCTCACTGAAAGTATCTATTGTCTAGTACCAACTGACATGTATATATATTTACATACTTTCTCATGAGTCAGTACCACAGGCTGGCAAAATGGAATATATCTTTTTCCCCTGCACAGTAGAATTGGAAACTCTTTGTACACTGGAATGAAAATTGTATTTTGTTTTTTTTTCTATATAGTTTCCTAATGATAGAATCAAACGATGAGGTTAGGTATCAGCTTGGGAGGTTTTCTGGTTTTATAAATAATTGGCACTGCATGTTTTCTGTGGCAAGCAGTTTTCTCTTCACTCTACTTTTATTTCCTTTGTTGCTGTCTTGGAGCAGATGTCATTACCAATGTCCAATTCCAGACAGCTTTTTTAATGCATCTTAAGGCACTGACCAAAGAGAAAGTGCTTTGCTACTAAGCATTCACAAGGGCACAGAATTAAAGTCCCGTATTTTGACTTTTTCAGTCCTGCAGGACTCACACTGATCTTGTATGAAATTTTAAAATTCACTAACTTTTGCCCTTGTGCCTACCATACTGCTGAACATAGAAGTCTAGCCCTCTGCTGAAAGGAGTTTTTCAAGGATGCTTTGAATTAATTTAAACATTCACTATTCATTCAGTTCATGTAGCAGTATTTGGTAATTTAACAGTATAATTCCAGAATTGTTCAAACTGTTTGGGTTTTTTTCCTGAGATAATGAATATTAGTACTTTTAATTATTCATGCAAGCCTTAAATTTTTAAAAGGTGAATAATTTTTGGTTTATCTGCTTTACTCTAATTGTATTTTAGAAGATTCCATAAACCCAATAATTATGTGCAAAGATTCTTGTTTGTTAGTCTCAAGGGATCACAATAAGGTGGAGATATAATATTAACTTTTCAATAGAATGCAGATAAGAGACAAAACTCCTGGTGGCTTATGTCACCCACCAAGCAGCAGTGAAATATCATTCCTTTGTAATAAGTATTTCTCCAGCAACATCAGGTCTTTGCTAAAAGTTCTGTGATAAGAAATTACCCTAAGAAGGGCTCTTTGGATCAGTTCAAGATCTTTTCTAACAGCCCACAGCTGTTTGAAGGGCAATGGGGGTGGGAGTTGTTGGGAACTGTGCTGAAAGAGCTCAAATGCCTTTTCAACTGCCTTCTATGATTTCTTTGGGGTAACTAGCCTGGTGATTATTTAGTCACAGTAGTTTCTTTCTGCTTTTTTTACAGTTCTTGACTGTGTATTTTTTCCTGTTACTCACATGAAACTCTTCACGTGGAAAGAAAGAAAGGAGGTAGGTGCATTCTTTCAAAATGATATACTGTGAAAAAGATAAGCTTTGTGAAATCCAATAGTTATTAGTCTCCCTGCTTGGGTCACTTATGAGATAGAACAACTGTTTGACAGACTATTACACTTTCTTCTTAATTTATATAGCGTATAAAAAGAGTGGAATGAGGGCCACTAGTATGAATCTTAAATTAAATTAGAGATTTAGCTGGAGCATATCGTCCTAAAACCCCAAAAAAGTCACAAGGAGCATACTGAGGCAAAGGTGAGAACATTAAGGTTAAAGATATTATGAAGATGTTCAGCTTAATGGAGTTGTTAAGAAGTTGGACTTGGTTATTGCATCATAAAAAAGTGTTAGGAGCTACACTAATTTTTCCATGTAATTTTTATATGAGAATAAAAGCATGGAGAACATGACATTCTAGAAAAAAAGGTACTAAAGACTTGTGGATACACATCACAGTGGAAAAGAAGAAGTGGGAATTTCATATTTCTATACAGAATTAAATGTACAGAAGAAAAATACATAAACTCAAAGGTAGACTCTTTTTCCAATGCATAGTGTTATGTACCTAATATGATAATTAATTTCTTTGATCTGTTTCTAAATTGGCAGTTTTCTCAGTCTTCAGCTGACGCTGTTATGACATAACGTGATCATATTGTTGCAAGGACATAGCTTTATTGCATCAATATTCTCATGTGTGTGGTCTATTTATTGCCAGTTCACATTCTTTCAAATGAATTTAGCGAACTGATTGTGTAGCAAAAACAGCTGTTCCTTTTTTTGATTAAGTTGTTAAACAGTTCATGCAGCAACTTTATAAGCAGTTTAAAACCCAGCCTATGTTGTGATTGCTGCCACTTCAGTTAGACTAATGTCACATTTGCACAAGTTCACATGCTTCAGTTCATGCAAGTTAAAAGGCTGTCACACAGCATACTCCAGATGTGTTTCAGGTTTGCTTCAAAAAAGGTCATCAGAAGAATCCACTCACAGCACAATTCCATGTTACCAGAGGACAAACTGGGACCAAAAGCAGATTTTTCATATTTACTTTAAATCATCATCACAAAGAAACTTTTTTCATACAAGAGATGGGTGAATGGTTTTGCCCATTTGAGATGCTCGGACTCCAGCTGCTTATGTAGTATTGACTAAGGTAGTGTCAGCATTTATATTTTTCTTAAATTATGACATAAGGAAAAGTCCTTTCATAGATTATTTAGCTGGAAAAGAGAAGAAACAATAGCATGACATTTTCTAATCAGATATTTTTCCCACTTCTCCTGAAGACAGTGTCCATCTGTTTTAGCATCTGCTCAGTGTAGTTCAAAATTCTACTAAAAACAACAAAAAAGCAAAATGGCTTCACTGCCTTCAAAATGTCAAGATCTAAGAATTTCCTGGGGAAAAAAAAGTCGCACGTGTTGTCATTATTGCTGCAAAAAGTGTCTCAGACCCCTGAGCTCCCTGTCTGTTTAAATACAGTATGCAATCTCCATTTATTTCAGCAGGTTTGAGGAAGGTACTTGACTCAAAATCTTGATGTTTCCAAACACAAATGGTTTTTTTGAAGTGCTAAAATTTGCCCTGCTCTAGACTGAAGGCACTGACCTTTTGTTGCACTTTCTTTGGGGCCTTTCAGCAATAATGAGGGAGCAGACTTAAGTACTCAGAATTAAGTACCACTCAGAATTAAGTACCACTTATTACATGCAGCTTTTGATGGAAAACCTATTTTTTTTAAGTAACAAATCAATCCGCACAGGTTTTGACTCCGCATATCTCAGTATCCAACAGAAGAACAAGTGAAGGAGTTGTTTGTGAAAGACTTCTGCTGGTCATCTTTTCCTTTCTCTGAGCGCTTACCGGCAATACCCCATTCTGTTGTGTTCTAACTTTCTCAGCCACGAAAAGCTGATGCTTTTGCTCCTGCCTAAACACTCGAAAACATTAAATTTTCCTGTCATTTCTACTAAGACTCCCTGGAAGCTACTCTTTGGATCACATTTTTGCCCTCAGTTTTGCTCCTTCTGCAGTTCGAATGATCTAAGACACTTCACCAAAGTAATTTGATATCATTATTCGTAAAATATTTCAAGTTGGAAGGGACCTTTGGAGGTCATTCAATAGCTCTGCCTCATTAGTCAACTCACATGCTATGTTCATAGAAGAATTTTATCTCAGTGATCATAACCTGATGGCATATCAGATATATGTCTGCCTGGCATGTGAACACTTCTGCTGAGCGCTGCATTTACAAATTCACTTGTTTTTTCATGCACATTTTCAGCTGTTTTGTCAGATTGAATTTATCTGTAAGTTTTAGTTCTTTGAATAAATAGTCTGTCTTGATATAACAAAAATTAAGGCTACAATATTTCAGTTCAGTCAAAAGAAGTGGAAAAGAATACACTGAGAAACAAAATTATTCTAGTTTGGGATATCCTTTTTCACAGTTTTGTTAATTGCTTAAATCTGTGCTGAATTTTAGAAGGTTTTAAAACTATTGCATCTTACATTCCATAGTCTCCTTCCTATGTGTGCTGACCCTCCCTCTGCCTTGCGTGTGGATTCCAAGTGTGATGTTCCAGCTTGTGTTTCTCTTGTTCCCTGTTGTCAGTCTGATATTGCCTGCTCAAATAAGGGAGAGTGGTCTTGGCAGAGCTCTCCTGAAAGCATCAGCCAGTGTCAGCCAGGTGTTACTAGCGTGAGGTAATCTAACCATAAACTATCGAGAGAACTGAAGGATCTTTTCCCTGTGGGAGCCAGATGAGATTCCACGTGAACTAGACAGCAATATGTCTCCAAAAGACTACTTGCACTCAAAACATGGAGTAAATGTATTTCTAACCAGAATAACCCCCACAGCCGTGTTACCTCGGGGTTTCAGGCGTAAGGAATGAGACACTATTCTGTTGGCCTTGTTAACACTGAGGTAACTGCCCATTTTATTGAACACCAGTGGCCCATGTTTAGCATATAGCAGCAGCGAATGCTTCAGTTTTGATTCTGTTTTTACCTCTGAGCAGAATGTGTGGTCTGCAAGGAAGGAAAAGCTGTTCACGCACGTGTACTGACATTTGCATTAATAAGCAATTAAGTCTGATTTATCCCACCTATTTCTGTTCCTTCCTTTATCCCACAGTTAGAGTTGCTGTTGGTTCCAATTATCATTTGTACATTTCCAGCACCTCAGTAGATTATTTTTTTTTAAGAAAGGGGTTTGGAAATACCAAGAGATGACAACAACCAGTGACTGATATATGGATTGTGTTAACAACGCTGCTGTCCTACTAACAAATGGTAGGATAGCAAAGCAGGGTGGGAAGCATCACGATGCCTTAAGAGAGAGATCAAATACAGTGAAGGAAATATAGATGACGTACATATAATAATGAATACATCTAAATTGTTGACCTTGTATAAATAAGGAATGACATTTGTATGGCAAAAGCAATGGAATTTAAATTATTATCTTTAAATGGCAGTAATTAAAGAGTATTTCTCTATGTCTTCTGCAGAAATAGATGGAAAAGTCTCTGTTCAGTACATAATTCTCATCAGATTTTCTTTGTCTGAAAGCAGTGTTACAGCTTTATCATCACAGCGACTAAAATTGAATGAATTAAAATGTCATTCGGAATTAAGTCAATCCTTTTATTATTATTCATTCTATCAATGGAATCCTTACAGGACAAGGGGAAACAAAACAGTTTATCTGATAAACTCAGCACGAGCAGTGATTTCAACCTGAAATTATTATTGTTTTCAGCAAATTGGTTAAAACATGAGTTGTGTTAAGGCTTCCTACCTACATACTTTTAGCTATATGGACAGATTCATTGAATCAATGGCATTATACTTGCTCTTGAAAGAGTACAATCTATACATAGATTTTGGTGAGAAATACAACTAAAAATCTTAGTGCAGATTTAGTTACAATGATATGAAATACTTACTTACTGTGATATAATAAGTATTACTCTTTCTCTTTTTGCCTGATAAATTCTGTAGAACCTGGGCTCCTAATACTGGTTGCTTTAGAATTAACTTTGTAACTGAATAACACATTTGGAAGAATAGTCCCTGCAAAAAGGAAATGTATTTTAAAGAGTATTTAAGTGATGATATCAAATCAGGAATCTGAATAGCAGCTGAAAATGTGAATATAAAATATTTCTTATGCAGGTGACAAAAAGGATGAATCTGTATATCAGATATACGTATACCACACATACAGATTTTTACAAAAGGTCCCATTTCTGAATATTAGTGAATATAAAGATACCTCCGTTCTTTTTAACACACGTTTGTGACAATAGAAATATGAGTAAACTCTCTTTAACATCTCATCTTCTACAGTCACATTTATGTTCCATACACTTTCCTTAGTTTTTACCTGGGAGCTCTCTCAAAGCCATTCCTGTGAGCTGCTGAACCCGGCAAAGGGTTTGCATTTAGAGGGGACTTGTAGAGCGCACGCCCTGGGGGCTGGTTGCCCCCACATGACGCTGGCGGTTGCTGAAGCAGGACCTAGATCTCTGCAAGTGCAATAAGGACAGTGTATTGCTCAGGCGATTGAACTGATGAAGCGGCTCAAAGCTTTCCGTATTAGGAAAAGCTCCAAGACTGCTTTTAAATTAAACCACTGGTCTCCAACATGTTTAACTAATCTGGTGACAGGAAGGAAGGAGAAAAGCAGGGAATATGTTTGATTTTTTTCTTTTATGCTCCTACTAATAATAAGAATAAATAAAGGAAACTACAACAGGATGCCAGGTTTGTTTATCCTGTAGCATGGTGTACTGTTCTTCCCAGCCTCTGGGAACTGCTGCTTCTGTATGCAATCCTAAATATTCCATATGAGTTGTTTAAGGAGACTCTATATACAGTAAAAGTATCTGTTAGTGTATTTAAGCCTAAGCATAGATGAAGTATAATGAACAATCTGTTAAATGTTAATGTAATTTATCCTTTCTTAATTTACAAACATGACATATTGCATGTATTTAGTGTTAATCTGTTTTAGACACTCATTTGTTTTGACCTATGTCCATAATATATTATGTACCTTGAGATATTTATCTTGTCACTTTGAAACAAGATTACAATTAATATGACACACATGAGTTTAAATTAGTACTCCAACTAGAGATGTGTGAGTAATGAATTAGCCACAGTCTTGGACTGTTGGCAGACAATTTTAAATTGCCTACCTCTTTCTGATGCATGATCTGGAATCACTAAATATGTACACGGTCTTAAGTCAACATGTTTTTTAGATCAGTGACTGAGCAATTCTCTTAAAATGCTTTTTTCCTAAGCCGAGGAGGGGGGTGGGGGGAAGTTAGTTTGGGACTGCATAGTCAGATGTCTGACTGCAAACAATTCTTCCACAGATTTGTTTTGTCACACCACATTTGGTTTGTTATTGTAAGGTCAAACCTAAAAAGTTAAGTGGTTGCCTATAGGAAGCAGGACTGTAATTGTGATATCATTAGAAATACTGAATTCTGGATAATACTTTCTATTTGTACTTGTCACTTGTCTGGTTTTTGACAAGAGCAGGCAGTTTTGATGGGCTTCCTGTGGGCCTTGTGTTTTTTATCCTGTTATCCAATTTTCTGCTGCACTGCTTTCCTTCTGTCACACTGACTACTAGCCAGCCTTGCCTCCTTTACTGGAAGGGCATACAAAGCTTTTCGCTATAGTGGACAGAAATAAAAGGCGAGGCAACAACAGAGCTGAATTTTGATAAGTACCTTATGTCCCCTGTCCAGGGTAAGTCATACATGATCTATATATCACCTGAAGGCCTTTCAAATATTATGGAAAAGATAACATTTATGGAATATGTGTATATAACCAAACCTAAACTTTTTTAAAAATCAAATCCTGAAAAGAGAGAAAACAATCTGTGATTTTAAGGGCTAATTGTGGATGACAAGGAAGTGGTTAAGTTTAGTGACCCTGTATTCTTTGAAGTCAGAAGTGAAAAAACCCAACCAGGCCATAAAACACAACATTAGTCCTTATATATAAGTAAGTATATACTACCCAGTAAAATTCTACCCTTTGTTCAGGTTATAACGTCCAATACTCTTCGGATATCAATTTCCACTAAAGTTCCTTTTTTTTTTTTAACTGGAGTTTGGCATGAACAAGATTTAATGTAGTCAATGTTTATACTCTGTACATGTTTACAAGCTGATTTAATCTGCTTTTGCTGTATTTTATGCAGAACTGACTTTGTCTTTTCTACTTGTCACATTTTCTCCTATTTACTGAAACCATTGTGCAGGGCTTGACTTATTGCATGCACCCCTGTCTTTTTGTTATACTTGATGCCAAAATTATTTGTCTTGAGTGTTTTAACACACCCACCCACCCATAAACTTAAGCATAATGATGTAGGCGATACATCAAGGCTATATCTGAACTGGCAGAGCTAGGAGCACTATGGGTTCCTAAAGCCAGGTTCATACTTCGTTTGGACTCCACTGTGAGGTTAGGAGAAGACTGTAACAGCCAACCCGCCTCTCACCCTGCCTTGGCTTCTTTGGCAGGGACCTGTGAAGGAGAATAGAGGGGAGCGGCAGAACATAGCCATGGGGTTCCCAGTCTGGACAATCAGGAGCCTAGGGCAGTTGGTGTCCTAGATGGGTTGTATGCCATCTAGACATGGCTCAGGAGGGCTACATCTCATTCTGAATGTGCCTAGCAGTCTGTTCTAGGTCTTCAAACAGCTCCCAGCTACTTTGTTTCTCTGCCCATTTTTGCATAGCTGAGGTAGAAATGCTTTTGCTAGCAGCTGTTATTTGTCACATGCCATAAAATTGCTCTGGGGATAGCTGAGAAAGAAGACATTAAATGGAAAAAAAACCCTGTTCTGTAAGCTCTCAGAGATGTAGCTGCATTGCCGAAAGCAGGTACCTTTAATGTGGTGCCATCATCATGGGTAAGTATTAAGAGAACACCTTTCTCCTTTTTCATTAAAATAGACTTTCAGCACAGGAAATTTTTGGCTTACGCTTAACACTTTTCTATTATTCTATGACTTTTTGTGTATCTTATCTGTTATTCTTCTTGCTAGATTCAATACCAACATCTACTATAAAGGAACAAATAATTGCCCTGAATATCTTGGGAAATCTGATAACACCATTTTTGGGGGGTGAGGCAGTCTCCTAAAGAAGCATCTGAATCCTTGTTAGTCACTTTTAAAACTATTTTTAATAATGTAATAAGTCATGAGATTATAGATAAAACCCCCACTTTAGTCATGGGTTGGGCTATGATTTAGTAGATCTCTTTTTATAACTTTATTTTTAAGAGGGTTTTTATATGCCATATGTGGTGTAGGATGTAGTTGGAACAGATTGGTGTTCATTAATCAGTAATTCATACTTCATACAGAGCAGAATTAGTATTAAAAGTAATGAGTTATCTAACATTCTTGGTCAGGGACAAGCAAGCACTTACAAGTGTAACGATTGCTGTCCATACAAGGCTTCATCCACAGCCACCTCCTTCATTCCCACAGTACAGTGAGAGTATGCAGTTTTATGTTTGGAAATGAGTGGTTGCAAGACTCATGCTGGTTTATTAAGAGGTAAAGGTGGTACAGCCACAAACTAAGAATGGTTAGTCATACCCTGAGCAGAACTGGGATGAGACCACAGGAATTACGTGGTATCATAAGAAACCTGACCACATTAAAGAAACTTAGATATTACCAAGCTTTGAGAAGTCAGGAAAAAGAAAATCAGATCAGTCTAATGTTTGAAGGCTCGGTAGGTCAGAGAGGAAGAAACATTTGTGTAAAGAAACACATAGGATTTTTATTATATGCTGTAACTAGCTCTAAAATGCAATACCCAGTTCTGAGCTCCCCAGTTCAAGAAAGACAAAGAACTACTGGAGAGAGTCCAGTGGAGGGTTACAAAGATGATTATGGGACTAGAGCATCTCTCTTATGAGGAGAGGTTGAGAGAGCTGGGTCTGTTTAGTCTGGAGAAGAGAAGACTGAGAGGATCTTATCAATGTTTACGAATATCTAAAAGGTGGATGGCCAGACTCTTCTCAGTGGTGTCCAGCGACAGGACAAGGGGCAATGGGCACAAACTGGAACACAGGAAGTTCCATCTCAATATGAGAAAAAACTTCTTTCCTGTGAGGGTGACCGAGCACTGGAACAGGCTGCCCAGAGGGGCTGTTGAGTTTCCTCTGAAGATATTCAAAACCCACCTGGATGCAATCCTGTGCAACATGCTCTAGGTGATCCTGCTCTAGCAGGAGGGCTGGACTAGATGATCTCCAGAGGTCCCTTCCAACCCCCACCATTCTGTGATTCTGTGTGATACCAAATATATTAGCAGGATATTTATACGTATTTTTGTCTTATTTTATTTTATATTATCAACAAGCTTAAGAAATCTTGTCCTTAGTGTGCTACAGAATAGGTATGCATCCATGGACCTCAAAGAGGTCTTTTAAGTTTTTAGATTCAAGTACAGGCTACATGGATATAAATCAAAACACAGGCAATACAAAGACCTATTCTCTTCAAAAGCATACATTAAGATTGTGCATTTCTGTTTTAATGTTTCTTATCTTCAGGTAGTTTTTATATGCTCCCGTGGTTTAGTGCTAGTAAGTCAAATGTGACTGTGATGCATATCTGAACTTCTAGATTCTTCCTCATACTGAAACTCTAGATGCCTTGTGGTTTTTGTGTCACAGTTGGATGATACAAGGCACTTACTGTTGTGGCAGCTCACCTGTGATGTAAGGCCAAATGTTATGTATCTGGATTTGAACAACCCATTTCAGAGAGAATCGGGGCCTTTTTTTTGCCCCAGTAGCTCTGGTCTGGTAATTTCAGTAGCTTTATAATGTGCACTCTCTGGACTCAACCATAGAAATAAGGTTTCAAGTTTCCTTAGGAGTAAATGATTGCAAGAGACAATTCCTCTTCGAAGCAACAATTAGAGCATTAGCTGAACAAAGAGCTTCATCTGGCAATTAGTATTCCTGTGGTGAACAGAGAGAGAATTAGTCAGAGATACAAGAGGCTCAGGTTCCAGGAGCTGAAGCAAAAGGCTCCGTGTGCAAGCTTTCTAATGCTCCAGTGCCTTTTCTCCTCCCAGTTTGAGAATCTCTTGCATTTATTTTTCACAATAGGTTAATGCTCTTGTGTTGAAAGAATACGTTATGGCTCAAACATTCATCTCTGCTTCAAAAGATAGGCAACAGCTACTGGAAACAGCAGGGCTCTCTGCTGTGTTTTTAGTCCTGAGGCTGATCAATAAACTCTGGTGACACAAGGGAGGAAGGGGTAACGCACTCACACACTGCTCAGCCCCAGGAATGCAGAAAGGATGAATAGAAAGCTAAATGTTTCTTTAAGGAATGAGACCCAAGCACAGATGGCACTCTGTATTCATGGAAGGCTCCCACATGGTGCAAAGAATTAGAGCCTGCAGGGCTTCATAAAAATAATGGAATCACCTATACGCAAAATCTTCAGCCTGATTCACTCTCAGCTACATCACTGTAAGATAGTAGGAGTAAAGGTATTAAAATCATTGGATTAATGCAGTATAGTGCTGTTCTTGGAGCTGGACCTCACACCCACTCTGAAGTGCTTATCCAAAGGGCTTGTAGTGACTGCATCACAAATAAACCAGGCAAGAAACCTAAAACTCCATCATTAACCACCATGAACCAGATCATGGATACTCTTTAGGGCCATATACTCCTGGTAAGGTGCAAACAACCCAGAAATCCAGCTTAATAGAGCATCTGGGGATTTCACAGGAATGGAAGTTAAACCTTGTGTAAGCCATTTCTAAAGCACCATCTTTATAGTTCTTTAGCTCAGAAGTAGTGTGAAGGCAGGAGAAAGGAAAGAAGAAAAAAAAAAGCCTAGTCTTTCTGTCTAGTAATTGTCAGGTATCTAAAGCTTCCTTAAGAAAAAAAATACACTAATGTCATGCTCAGCCTTCTAAGTTGCAAGTCAGAAGAATAAATTTCCAGATATTTCAGAATTCCAGGTGTCCTGAAACAGATTAAAAAACTGCTGCTGAAGAAACTTGGCTAATTCTAGGAATCTGCACCTTAAATGGAAACAAGCAGAATTTATCTGCAGGACATTTGTAATGGATATAAACAATGCATGCCACGTACAGACAAGTATTTGTATTAGTTTCAGCCAATTAAATCTTTCTACAGTTTCTGTATCACCAAATTCACTTGGGCTACTTGGATCGGTGCTGAAACAGATGTAAGAAGTTAAAATGATCTCCTGATTTTGAGTCAATACAAAGGGATCTCAGTTTAGTTGATCACTCGGCAAATAATGTCATTTCTTCAGAGTTCTGGTGGTGTGGGTATGTTAATTCTGAATTCTCCCTAATAATGGGAAAAAACAGTTATATCAGTATCAAGTTTGCGGATTCCTTTAAAATGAACTTGTATTTGAATTTCTAATCCTGCAGAACTTCTGTTAGAAGGACAGAATGGTCAAGTTAAAGCAATCCAGGGAGGCAAAACATCTTCATCTAGCTGCTGCACACCCAGATCTGCGAGACTGCACTGGAGGCAGCAGACTGGGGAGAAGGGGCATGTGACTGTCTCTAGCTCACACAGGCCTTAGGAGTTGTGTATGTTCCTGCCTGAGAAATCTTCCTTCCCTAAGTTTTAACTGAGGAAAAGGCAGATGGAAGGGGACTCATTTGTTCCATGTCCTTCATGTCTTCCACTCTCAATCTTCTCAACCAGTAGTGAACTCTCATGTTGTGGTTTGCTGTTAAAGGGGGCCCTCTACTCTGGGATGCCCCTTGGGCTGTGCTCCATCAGGCTCTGGACCAGGGAGGGTTTTCAGGAGTCATGACTTGGTGTAAACCTACAAAGACTGGACCTCAAATTCCTGGTAGAAAGATCTGCTGTTGAGGAACTATCTGTGAGAAATATTTGGGTTTGAAAGACGACTGGCTTTGGATGGAAAGAAACATCATTGGATGAGAGAGTCAGGGCCCACCATAAATCTCCGGGTATGTTTTGAATATTTGAAGATGGGATAAAATTAGAGGCTGAGGACAAAGAGGGGATTGTTATGTGAATAGTGATGGGATTGTTGCAATTTATGAATGATGGTGTGTGTTTTAATTACCGTGTCAAATGGAGGCACTGTTATCTCTGTACAACTCCAGAATGTCATATCTGCAATCTTTCTTCTGCCTGGCCATATATCAGCCCTTTGAAAATTGCCCTCCCACACCAAGGAGACTCCTCACAGCCTAGTCAGGCAGCCTGCAGAGTCCCTCTGTGCCACTACTAACGGCAGCTGTTGCTACTAGGAAGGACATTCAAGTATAATACATTACTTACCAGACAGCTTTTCCACAGGCACTACAGTTTCCTAGGTGGACACTAGGTTGTTCATTTGGTGGAAAGACATCCAAGAGCAACATAAACTGATGAAGAGATCAGGCTGGTTTTAGGCATATAGCTTAAATACCTGGTCTGAGGTAAATACCCTGAGCTGAGGGTAAATTAAGCATTGCTGAATTTAGAGATCATAGAAGCAACAATCTTCCAAGTATATATTCTTATTACGTGCTATAGAGCCAGCACATAAACTAAGTCAGAGTAATTAAATAAGAGAAAGGCGAAGGGGTAAAAAAACCACCATCTGCTAACTCTCGATCAGTCACTTATAAGCAAACTGGAATATAATGAAGGCCATTGCATTCTGATCATGAATAGATCCTTCTGCTTGGCTTGTGTTATTTTTCCTCAAAAATAGTGCATATGTTTTGTAACAGTTTGGTAAACACATGAAAAAGGGAAGAAAAAGAAAGCTAAAAATCTCTGCTGAACTCTATGAAAGTCAGCAATTTGGATGCTTCATAACATTTTTAAATATTTGGGGTTTTTTTATTTATTTCACCGGCACTTAATAATGTTTACAATATCAGTAGTTTGATTTGCAAGCTAAGAGCTTGATTATGCACTGTCAGCAGTCTCATGTTGTCATAAGATCATTGTATGTGACGGAGTGAATGCAGATCAACACTAATTCATGACCTTCCATTCTCAGTTATTTATAGCCATTAACTGATACACTGATTTTATTAGCTGACTGTTAAATGTAGAGTATTCATGGAATCTCCTCTAGGGTTGAAATAGCAATGGTTTTTTAAGTCTGTGCATTTTCCAACATGAATGATGACTTTCTAAGCTATTAATATAGAAGAGCGACATAAAACAGCATACCCACCTGTTGTGTCAACTACCAGCAGCCAATAACATGTCAACACAAGGCCAATGTTCTTTTAATTAATACTTAATAAAAAAAATAATCTGTTAATACTTTGATTACATGTAAATAATTCAATTACTGCAAAAGGTAAAAGTCATTGCCACATTGTCATAGGCATTCAATCCTACTTGTGAAACACTTGAACAGATGAATGACTTTATAAGAAAAGGAACATGCCACAATACATGGGACAATGTCTGTAAGATACTTTGTGTTTCGGTGGGTTTTTCTGAAGGAGATTATATTGAGACATGAAATTACTGATATAGTCTTTTAAGGACACTTGCAACCACACCTGTGTTTGCAAGTCCTAGTGATGTTAGTTCAGCTTAATTATGAAATCAAGGAACAATTTTGGGAATCTCTGCAGAGTTTGTGAGGTTGGTTATTTGTAATAATATTTAAAATTCAATGTCCCTGAAAATTTCATTTGAATGGTATTAAAACAAACAAACAAACCACCCAACCAAACAAAAAAATCTCTGAAAAAACCCACCAAAACCTCAAACACACACACACACCAGCTCATCGCCACATCATTTGGAGTGAAAATAGTGTATGCCATTTTCACTTCTGGAAGCTGATTTTGCTCTCTTCAGGTAGTACTATGCTGCCTGCTGACACTGCCAGAATACAGTATGACAAATAGCAGTGTGGGGTCAGTATCAGATGCCTTATTGTTTCTTTGGCTTTGGAGTTATCAGCAATCAAGCCCTTGGGTTTATGGAGTCTGTGGAAGCACCCTTTTGCAGGGAAGGCAGACTGCCTCACCTGAGGAAGGTGAAACTACACCTGCTAATGCAATGGGGCTGTATGGTATGCAGCTGACAAACTGCAGCTAAAACCCTTCTGAAGAAAATATACAGTCTGCACCCAAAATGCAATTATTTTTTTTCCTCCCAGAACTTCTTGAGGAAAGAGTGTGTGTTGCTTAAAAGCAGCACTAAGCAAAACAAACACAAGAGGACACTGATTTTGTTTTAAAATCATGTTCCTGATGATATGCCATTTTCTTTTCTTTGGTTACAGCAACAAAGCAAGACGTTTTGGTATGGAAAAGGAAACATGGTGCATTTACACCGGGCATTAATTAGGACTTTGCAGTACTTGAAACACTTGTTTTAAAGAATTTATATGATAACTCCTATGTTTTGCTGCTTGCAAGTGTTCTTCTTTTGGCTTAATTTCAGTTAATGACCTTTAACTGTGAAAAGCAAACTTAGTAGACACAGATGCAATTGCACTTGAGATATGCTGTTAATGTTCTCTGCAGAGTCAGCATGTTTGCATCTTTGCCAGCTCTTAGCATAGCATGCTTTTAAACCTATGCTCCCAGAGAGCTTTTTAAACCTATGCTACCAAGTCCTTTCAGTGCATTTCAAATTGGTTTTAAGGCTGTTCAGGCTGGAGGATTAAAGCACAACGGTTGGGTTGATATTTCACCCAGCAAACCAGGGCAACTCAAGCTCACCCATGAATTGAAAGCACACATGCCTCTCTGGGTACTCATGCAAGATTTGAGGACTCTCAAATAGAGAAAAGAAAAAGTCCATCCAGTTTGCTCACAGGAATGGTTTTCTCTAGCAGCTATTCTGGGACAAAGTGAATTGCTCCCTCTACATTCATGGTAAACAAGCTATCACCAAATAAAATTTTTCTGATGGAGCTCCCTGAGGACCCTTTCCACAGCACCATGCTTATTTGCCTTGCAACTTCTACAAAAATGAATGAAACCCACAATGGAACTCTTTAAACCAGAGTGTTTGGGATCTCCTTTCTAATTTCCACAGCAGAGTAAGAGAATGTCAGAGCTACATAATGATAAATGTGCAGGAGTTGAGTTTCTCTCATTTTAACATAAAAGCTGCCTTTTCCCTCATATTTAACTTGGTATCACACAGTCATCAGGGAAAAGTGAGTGCTGTGGAAGAATTATGTGAGAGCAACTTCCACAGCTAGTGTCTTAATTATCTTACACCTTAATGCGGAAAATGCACCTTCACTATGATTTTGTTGTCTCATTGGAGTTATTTTGGCTTAGCTGAATGCTACAGTGAGCTCCTTCTTGCAGAATAACCCCCCTGCTTCCCTATTTGACATCCAGAAACTTGAAGGGGTTAGTTGCTGTCTAATGTCATAGTCAATTACTTTTTAAAACACAATTTTACCAGTTGGCACCCGGCTAACTGACCGTAGCTGCCCTCTCCTTGGAGGCAGTCTCCCTAGGTCAGCTCTGAAGCGCACAGAGGGAGCATACGCACCGTATCTGTTAGAAATAAATAGATGACACCTCCACGTAAGAAATAATCTGATTTACCCTCTGGTTTGCTTACGCTTATTTATATAAAAGCAGTGATAGGAGGTTTGTAGCTGCCACTTATTTCATCATTAAACTCCTGTCATTATCCCACTCCTATTGAAAAGGAGGAAGAAAGTGTATTTTAGCATCCTGAAACACACCATTCCTTGCCTGTCATTTCAGAGCAGAGTAACCATGGTCCCTGTCACACATTCTTTACAGGGAGAAAAGGAGCGGAGCGTTTCAGCATAGTTAGTCTACTGTGGTGGAAGTAAACAGCTGCCTTTCCCTTAATATTGGAAAATCCAAGAATGTTATAGAAGCTGAAAAGGAAGGAATTGTCCGGGTATGTTTTAACAGAACAGGAAGACAAGGGAGGAACATGATGTAGACCAGTNAAAAAAAAAAAAAAGAGTGATTTT
This sequence comes from Psophia crepitans, assembly GCA_013399095.1. Lineage (NCBI taxonomy): Eukaryota > Metazoa > Chordata > Aves > Gruiformes > Psophiidae > Psophia > Psophia crepitans. The sequence continues at coordinate 823,642 of VWZZ01000301.1, read as the reverse complement.
TTTTTTCTGAGGAATGTAGGTGCTACTGTTACTGGTTTTAACAGATCTGCACAAGGGACTTCACAGCCATGTGTTCTTTCATTGACAGTATTGGCCTAAATACCAGTTACACACAGAGCTTATTTTGCATTTATTTACAGTTTCTGTGTTTTACAGTGAATAAATTATGTGCTGGAAGCCCTTGTGGGGCTTCTGAGAAAAATGTATTAAAAATCTGCCACCATATTAAAGGAAGGCCTGGGTTGATGTTTTGCTTCTGTAAGTGTCCCTTCCCTTCCCCCAGTTTGGTCCCTTTGCATTATTATCTAGGCCCTATTATATGCAATCAATCTTGTTCTAAAAAGAAAACAATGTTGAACTTCTGTCCAAAAAAAGAATTAAGAAATATTGTTTGATGAACAACTATTGTTCCTTGTGGAAAAATGTAGAAAAACATAGCACTTCTCTTGTCTTTCCTAACTTCTAGGAGACTATGGACTATCGAGGCTGTATAATATTTAAATAGGGTGAGAAACATTAATATTTTTCTCTGGTGTATAATTAATACAGCGGTTAGCAATGGGCACTCACATAAATTTGCCAGCAGGAAATCATCCTCTATCCTCCTTTGTGTTCTAGCAGAAAGTCTGGGATTAGCCATCCTGAAGTAGACCACATACTCTGAACATAGTCTGCTCTGATTGAAGAGGAGTGAAGGTGGTTCCAAGATTTCAAAACAGAGGGGAGTTTTCCATGCCTCTTAGGAGCATATTTTTTGTGTACTTTGCTTGACTGACAGACAGCAGGAATAGATCTTTCTTAGTAAAAAATAACCTTGTCCACATAGAAAATGTAATGGTAAGCTCTGACACAGAAGGACTCCTGTGCTATCACAAGTAGCTAGTATATTTTGCTTTGACTATGCTCCTTTTCACCTTGCCAATTAGTAGTTTAAATAAACCCAGAAAGTGAATCCCTGCTACGAGACAGACACACATAAAAGATGAAGAAAAATAATGAACATAATAGTACAAGTATTTTAAACAAAGGACTGTAAGCAGACGGGTAAAAAGGAAGCAAATTGTAGTGCATTGTGGTACAGATAGTGTGATAATGACAAGATGTATCAGTGAGAAGGTGAAAGTTATTCATGACCTGTCTTTGATTTGTGTCAGAAATACCATGAATGCTGTGACCTTCACAGCTTCCCATGGGAGATTTATGTATACAGCATTTCCCCCACTGTCCTTGGAATAAGAGACTTCTCATGAGCACAGATGAAACCTCATTCAGCATAGTCAAAGATTATACAAAACAGTTATATCCCAGAGGATATAACCAGTGTGGCTCCATACATTGTCTGTGAAAAATCTGAGCATCTCCTTCACAAAAGATTGTGAACCATCCTGTGCAAGTAGGAACCATGAGACTGCCAGCTCTGATTTGGTTTTGTTTGGGGTTGGTTTTTGTGTTTTTCCTCTCTCTGGGATCACATGACCCAGATCTTTAACTCCTGGAAGGCTGCCTTGAGATGCATCTCAGAAATGTTGTAGATAAACATAGTTTTAGATAAGTATGAATGCCTTTGTTGACTTGGAGGCTGGGTTAACTTCACTGGAAGCCAACGGCAGTCTACAATAAATAGGATGACATAAAATTTGAGGGTGCAAACGGTCATACAAAACAATGGAAATCACATGGATCCTGCAAGGCTATTCAAGATGCTTGCACAATTTCAAATCATTCCCACCTTCCTAAAGATGGGGATTTGGAGTCCTGTGCCAGTGCTAGTACAGCCCCTATGCAGTCCAAGACAAATCCGGAGCTCTCTAACATTTAAAAATGTTTATACAGGAACATTTAGAAAGATTGAATCAGAGTAGTCTTTTAAACATGAGTAAGTAAACCACATCAATACCTTTCTACTCAGTTTAAAATAATTTATGCTGAAGGGTAGTGTTCACACATTGGGATTTAAGGTAACATAACTAACTGACTTCAAATTCCACCTTTAGCTGCTTCAGAAAATCTTTTTTCTGTGTAAATACAAGCCCTGAATTATAGCTGGTATGTGCAAGGCTGCCCTTTGATTCCCTTGGCTGTCTACCTGAAAGTCTGGGGAAACATGTTAAAATAAATGAGTTAAAAAAGAATAATAGATGAGTTTAAAAGAACACCTGCCTATTATTAGAAATAGGTAGAATTTACTCCTCATGGTATTACAGGTACAAGTTTATCACCACTCTATTGATGGTTTTCAAAGTCATTCTAATGTTTTGTCACTTATTTTTTAAATAGAATTTGCTTTTTAAAATTATTTTTGCTATCTGTCTAAAATGTACTTCAATATCTGAAGAAACTATTCCCAGAAAGCGTGCACTGCTATTTAATTATTGCTTTCTGTCTCTAACACATGATCATTTTACAAGCCAACTTCATCTCCAATAAGCTTACAGAAAAATGCAAGTATTCTCTGAAAATAGCAGCACTATTCAGTGTTGCTTGAGAGACCGTGGTTGAACAGAGTGACTCGCTGTGATCTCTAAACACAGGGGAATGGGAACTCTAAAAGGATATATAACGAAAGCCTGACCTCTAATTTAGTTAACAGTTCAAGAAGTCTGGGAATTTTTTGAAATACATCATTATTTAATTAATGCTAGGATGTACATTTTATTGGAAAAGAATGATAATAAAGTATTCCATTTAAAAACCAAATGAACTAGCTGAATCGAGTTTACATAGCTTGCATATATTATTGAAGTAGCCACATTGGGTTCAGATTCAGTACATGCAACATTTTAAGAGACATTGAAGTACATTCAAGTACCTTATGCCTTAAGAAATCAAGAAACTGATTTTAAGAATTCCTCTTCATATCATTCATAGTTTTAATATACCCTAACACACTGTAGAGTTCCTCTTTTACAAGACTCCCACACAGTCACACAGAGAAAAGATTCAGTCATGCATAGCAAAAAAAATCAGTCTGCACCATTTGGTGGTATGCAGAATTACACTTCTCCTTAGTAGCACTGTATCTGAGGCAATATTTCTTATGGCACTTTGTAATATCATTAAAACAATAATGAAATTATAGAATTATTTCATATATCTATGTTTTCTTCCATCTGCTAAGTCATTAAATCAAGCGTGAAATATTTGTACAAGAAAATGATGTGCTCCCACTATTGATGACATGAGACAGTTTCCCTGTTCTCAGCACCTCTGCCTTCTACCAACAAAGGAGGAAAACGTACACCTAGTGTAAGAACTAGTATTTGCTATTATAATTTTTGTATAAAATAGAGATTAAATGGCAAAAGTCATCATTAAAATCATATTTGGAGAAGAAAAATTATTTTAAAGTACGAATATATTCCTCTGATCAGAGACAAATTTTACAAGATAAGAAGAAATATCTATAGTTATTTGAATTGGATATTAAATGCCCCAGTTCTTTGTCAGTTCATTGTTCAAATCTGAAGTGCCACTGTATGTGATAATAATGCATAAAAATGGACTGATTCTTTTTTTTTCCAAGTGGACCAAGAGATTATCATCTGTAACATGTTACTCAGTTTGCTGTTCTCACCCAAGCCAAGAACTGCAGGGCCTGAGCTGAGCTCTTTTAAATAGTTTTCCTCAGGTTTAGCAAACATTTAATCAGATCCTTGGATCAGAACATTATAATAATTGTCACCATCCGCCTTCCTAAAAGAAGAAACGGATTTTATGAAGTAAGTTTGGATGTGCACTGTTTTCCCGTGGATCTGTGCCATTTATGAAAGCTCAAGAGTTCAAACTGCAAATTCTAAGGTCCTTCCCAGGGTTCAGATGGTTAAGATTTATTTGTAATAGAGTAACTTCAAGGGATACCAACTAAAGCATCTTTTTTTCTGTTTATTTTGTTTTGTCTTTCAGTTTCCCATGTGTAAGATTATATCCTGGAAATTAAGAGAGAAGCATTTTCCCTGCATTATCAACTTGACAGTACTTAGTATTTACTTTATTTCAGCTGCTTCCCATTTTATAGTTAAATATTTCCTTTGTTTTTTATAACTGTGGGGATTTTTTCACAGCAGCAAAGGCAACAAAGATATTGAAAAGCAGCAAGAACTGATTGCAAAAAAACCCCAGAAGGTTTGTAAATTAACAGTATTCCAAACACCTAAGAAAGCTCCTCCTGAAGTCCCTAGTCTTGTTTCTTCTAAGTGCAAATAGAAATCGTTGACTTTGGTGGAAGTTTATCAAGTGTACTGACTGCAGCAAAGTTCACCTAATTGGTAAAGGGATAGGCAGACATGTTTTAAAATATGTTTTCCAGGATCAAAATAAAGAAATAAATTCCATGAAGATACAGAGAAAAATAATTCCACAAATATGCTACTAAAAACCTCACGTCTGACTCGGAATTTCAAAATGTCGAACTTCATATATGAATTGCAATATCATATAATCTAATTATATATATGGCATATAATATTATATATTATAATGTAGTTGCATCATTTTATGAGCAGTGAGAAGGATGCAACAGTCTTACTGGTCAGAATATTTACTTCTCCCAGAGCACCTGCAGATACAGTTTCTGGATACTTTAAGGCACTCTGTAGGGTTCTGCTGCATTTTGTGCTCTGTTCTTCTGTGGTCTAGGAAGAGACTGTTCTGATCACTGGAAATTTTCCTACATAAAAGATGCCTTATTTACATTTAATGGTTTCATGCCACCAAAATCAGATTTAATCTCTGTTTTGCCATAAGTTTTAGGCTTATGCTTTTTGAAATATCTTGTAATGTTAATGGCAGGCATATATTTTGGCTACTGTCCTTCAAATGTCCTTGCTGTGCATGAAATTTCAGTAAAACTGTCTTTACAGTAGGCTTTTAGTTAAAAAAAAAATCACTTGTATATAAAAACATACACTACATAATTTCAGTTGTAAGCACTGCCAAAGCACAGAGAAGAGAAGCAGATTTTGGCCTAGGCAAAAGTCAGAGAGTGAGTGTTTCTATAAAACAAGTCTGCAAGCAATCACTGAAGTCAGTTGGTAGCTGTACGAACAGTTTAAATTTATCCATAACAGAAATTCATAATGTACCCTTGACAAGAATAAAAGAATATGTTTAACATCAATACATAACCATGTTTGCATTCATATGAATTAGACTTTCCTTGTTTCCATCACCAGAAACAGACTAGATACTTTACATTTCTTCAATGAAAATATATCAACAAGAAAAGTTAAAATTATTCTAGATGGTGAAACCAGTTACCAAAAAAAAAAAAAAAGTAATCAAGACATTTTTAAATTAAGCCCCGGACAAAAATAGATCTCTGGGAGAAAAGAGTTAACTGAACATCCTTTTTTCCCAGTGACCCCCAGCAGGACTTCTGTCAGTATCCTTGCAGGACATAACTTACTATATGGGAACTGGCCCAGGAGGTATCTATTATTTCTGTCATGACTGTTAAACTTGTGGATGTTTCTGAAAACATCCTACTTCAGCTCAATAATAATTTTATTTTGTGAACTTCTGTTTATCAGCTGAGTGCTGTGAGCTCCTTTCTGAATATAGCTCACAGTGAAAGAGCTGAATAAAGGAATGTTCTTTGATCAAACTGCTATTTTATCTTTTCTCTATTTCATATTTTAATCTTCTCTGTGATAAAATTTGTAGCATATAGGTAACTGTAGTTTTAAAATACAGAAGACAATAGTCATTGATCTGTCATAGGGATATAGAATTATACGAAAGGTAGAAATGTGTCGAAAAGAGAACAGTGAGAAGAAAACATGGCATAAATAGTTTTTCATGAAATCTGTCTGCTTCTTCAGGAAATGCTTTTACGTTGAGTGCCAGGGAAGGCTGGACTAAGTAAAGTCTTTTGGAATAGGGGGGCCTTTTAACATAACTGCCTGAATAAATGCATAAAAGGTATAATTATAATAATCCAATCTGAAGGGCTACAGAGTCTTCTGAGTTTTTTCCAATTATTATCACAACATTTACTGGTTATTTATATTTTTCTTTCAAGTGTATATTTATGCATATTAACTATGAAAACTCAAGGCCTATACATCCTTGTACCTTCATTTGTCCTGTTTTGCCGTACTTATCTACAGTACATGGGATAAAGCCAGGAAGGCACTGGGGAAAAAAGAGATTTGATGAGTTCATTCTGTAATATTCAATCAGAAGATGGGAAATTGCATCTTGGGTCATTTTATTCATTTAATCTCTGTAAATTCAGTTCCATATTCAGTGGAGTATTTTGCTTGTGTTTTCTATAGGACCCTGTGGGAGGATCTATCCATCATCCAACGTACAACACATAATCTGAATAAACACAAGTTGAATTTGCCAGAAGCTTCGCCAGCAATACAATAAAATACAATGATATTTCTTCACATACAGTTGCCATGTCTTATGTGTTTTCCCCTTATAATTAACCTTCTGGGGAAAGTGATATGTGATAAACTTGTTGCAGGTGGTAATGAATTAGTAAATGCAGAACCGACTGAGTGGCTATGTCCGCCCATCTCTAGCACAGATGTTCTGCAAAAGATTTAGAGCCTGTTTTGCAGGCACTCAGCCTCTGAGGTGAATTAGTTGCGTGCTTACACAGAAAAATGGCAACAGTCCTTTTTTGCATGTGCTTCCTTGATTATATTTTTTTTTGCTTTTTCCTTCCTCCTCACTCCTGCCACACAGAGCTTCTCCCATGCACGACCTGTCTGCATGCGTAGGTTGAAAGCAGTTTTTAATCTGCAGCACAATATTGCTTCTGATGCATGATTATTTTCCTTTAAAGCATTTTGTAGTATCTTTACTGGGATTTCTAATAATTTCAGTAATTGTACTCACTAAGTCATCAGAAGTACTTATTTATTTTTCTAAGGAGTGTTATTAGATTAGAGAGGCATAGTTTTTGTGGTTTGGAGGGCTGGTTTGGTCTATTAGAATAAGTGTAGCCTATCATATTAGGATTTGGGGCACAGGTAAGGATCACCTATACTATCATATTTAACGCCCAATGCTTAACTCCTTTGCTTAAGGAAGACCTCTGCTAGTATGATTTTTGAGAACGGTAGCACTTTTAGAAATGATGCCACATAGCCTTCTCAATCTTACTGGTGTTTACTATATAATTCTTTTCCTTGGCACTGGCCTTTAATCTCAGAAATCTCATTTAAAATCCAAACAGACTGAGAAAGGTCCATCTGGGCTCTCCTATGACAGCTGACAAAGGTTATATGTAATGTACTCAGATAGGTTCAGCAAAGCTGTCCCTCTCTAAATTCAAATAATTAATCTTTTCCAGATTGGCAGTAATTCAATATTGAGTACATAGAGGCTCCAGCTTTGATAATCATGTGGCTCCTCCGCACTTCAGGATAATATATTACTAGGTTAAGGCGCATTGAAGACAAATATTTCAGTCCTTGCAGTACCATTTCCTCCAGTTGTCATATCTGTAAACTAAAAATATAATGGTGACAGATAATGCTTATAACTTGATGTCAAACTCTTCTCACAATGCCAATGGCATTTCCATTAATGGCAGACAGCAATCTTGCTGATTAAATGAATAAAGGCTGCATTTAAAACCTAATATGCAGACAGGGCAACCTGGCAGTGACCACAGTCACCGAGAACTTGGAAATGCAGTGGGTGTTTTTTTTGTTACCTGTTCTCAGAGGGCAGTGTACTGTAGAGCAGTAGCAGACTAAAGGAAGCTAATAGGGAGGCTAGTACTATTTTACTATGTGATGTAGTCATAAATTAAGGCCCAGGTCTGTGGAGGTATGGAGGTGCTTTAAGTCCCTTCTGGCTACATGACAGCACTTAGACCTTCACTGAAATAGGTGGGAGTTTTCAAGCAGCTTTGTAGATGTGTATAAACTTCACTAAGGGCAGCATTGAGTCTAATATTACCCATGTATTCATTACACATGATTTTAAAACATCTCAGTGATTGTTGTGATCTAGCTATTTATCTTTAATGACAGAAGCATCAGAAAGAAATAACCAATGCAAAACAAACTGAAATTAATTACACTACTTCCTGGTCTGATTATGTATAACCCCTGCAGCTCACAGTAAGTATAGAAGGGGGCCAACAAAACCTGCAAAGGCAAATTTTGCTTTTGTCAAGACCTGCTAGCATAAGTGCACATAGCAGCCCCATACCCCACTGCTTGATTTGTAATTAATTTGTTAATTGTAATTTGTAATTTGTTAATACTCCACAGTCCGAGAACCACAGCTCTAGAATATTCCAAAAGATTTACCGTCACAAATGAAAAAAGCACACTTGCTTTGGGGATGCAGAAACCTTTTTTAGGTCTGGGTCTACATGTTCTCTGCTTCCCAGAACACCAGTACAGGTCCATCTGTACGCAATCTGTCAGACCTGTAGGTGCAGGACCGTCTCTCTATTGGTTTATTTTGTATTTTGCAGCTGGAGTGCTATTCCCTTCACAACAGAGCTGGCTAACCCATGCCAAACTGGGAGGAAGACAACTTCAGTTCACAGTTGAGCCAATTCACTAACTGCCATAGAAAGGATTTTGTTTGTACCTCAGTTTTTAGTAGCATGACATGCTGTGATAGTCTGTGAGGACTGGTATTTTTTTGATCTGTGTCTTGATGAATGTCACCTCTGCTTGGTAGGCATCGTGAGTAATGAATGTACCCATCGTGTTACACTTCACTGCGTGCGCTCCTGGATGCTTCGATGGAGAAGGGAGCCTGACTCCTCATTTCGCATCCACTATAAGAGTGCCCAGGATTCACTCTTTCATTTGGATGAACACACAGACTATCTAAACTGGCTTTTAAAATGGCGAGTGACAGAGAATATATCACAGTCCCTGGATAACTGCCTTTGCCGATAACAGCATACGTTTTATTTTAGTCTGAGCTGTCCTAGCGTTAATGTCGGCTATCCAGATCTGTTGCCTCCTGCTTGATACTTGCCTTTAGCACACTGACAGCATGTACAGATGTGAACTGGTACTTGCAAGTAAGAAATTCCTACATGTTTCCTCTTGCTTAATACTTTCCTACTCTACTGTATCCGACAACTGTTGTCATATACTCATTCACTTTTATTTCAGCAGTCATATCCTCAAGCAGGTTTAAGGTGCCAACACCTTTTTCTACGCCAGAAAGGTCTGTAAACTCAAAGGGAGCCTAATTCTAAGCAAACCTCCAATTTCACAGTCATTATGGTGGTGACTACCCACCGTGCGTCCTCACAATCAGAAAGTTGAGGGGAGCAGCTTCCAGTATAAGTCCATTTCTGAGGTAGAGCTGGCTGAGACAAGCATACGAAAAGTAGCTCGCTGTGGCTTGCAGCTTCTGTCGAGTTGTGAAGGCAGTGGGAGCCGAGACCCTTTGCATCACAGAGGAAAGATTGCTGTTTCGTGTGCTGTAGGAGTGGGAACCAAACCCCTCACGTGCCCTGAGCACCAAGATGTCTTGCCCTATGTGATACAATACACTGGTGCTAAAGCTGCCCATAATTTAATGCGGCAGACAGCCACAGATTCACAGCTGAACAGACCTGCAAAGGATCATATTATTGTGCACAGAGGAAACTGTATGATATGAATATGATCTGACACAACTGACACAACCTGACAGTATGTATCAAGCTAATCATGCATAGAGGAAATTTGGGCAGGTTTCAGAAAACAGGTTTTTTGTTTAGTTATTTTCCAAAATACTGGATAAAAACCTATTTTTTGACCTTTTGCCCAGTTCACTGAAAGTGAGGGAAAAATCTTTGATTTCATGGGTTGTTGGATCAGACCCAGAGATTGCAGTAGTGTAGCAATTTAGTCTGAAGGGTGCTGTCAAAGCCATGCAGAGGCAGAGGGTTAGGGCAGGTGGAAAGATTCAGAATGGAGCTGAGATTCATAAGGAGAATTATTAATGTGAAGCTTGCAAAGGCCCTTCTCCCACTGGGCATACCTCTGTTTAGCAAGATCAATCACTCACTTCCACATCAACCAAATTTGTCCAAGATTAGGAAGATGGTAATAATAAATAATTAGCATTTACATCACACCTTTCATCTTCAAAGCATCTTACAAACATTCACTAATTAATCCTCACAACAGTCTTGTGAGTTAGGGATTTTCATACCAGTTTTACAGCATTCATTAAGGACTCAAAAAATCTACAAAGAAAAAAAAAAGGCAGCAAACTCCCCCCTCCCTGACGATATGAGTGTTTACTGTAGATCAGTACATGAGAAAATGTGTTGTGTCTTGGGAACACTTCTGTCCCAGTAATTCTTGCATTCTCTAAAAAGTAAATACATATGTATCTGTATCATAACCTCATGAAAGAAACATAAGGTAAACCCTATTATTTTAAGTCTTTCTCATTGTAAAAAAAATTAAATACATGAATTTTGAAACAATTACAAAATTATTTAATCTTTTACCAGTTACTGTGAGCATCAGTTATGCTCTCCTATTATAGATTCCTGAAATATCAAGAGAATCTTTGAAAGTATCTATTAACTATCTGTTTGTCAGATGAGTGCTGGAAGCATAAATGCAGTGGTCCTAAGAGACTCTAAAGCAGCTGTGTTTCTCAAAGCAGCTAAAAGGACACATGAAATATTGCTTATAATGTCTTTTATATCCAGTTTTACATTCATTCTGTGCAAAAAAGAAGCTACAAATGGGAAAAGGAGGAAATGTTAATGAATTCTATCCCTATCCTCAGTAATGCAGGTTACTTAGAAACACATGGTATCTTCAGATCTTTCTGGTTAGCACGCAACATGGAGAAGGATAAAGGATTGCAGAGAACTACAACTGCTTGTGACTCCCTGCTCCCTATTGTGTGTGTAAATTGGAATAGATCCACTGAAGGAGATGGGTCTCAGCTGATTCATGCCTGGCAAAAATGCAGCATGCCTTTGTGGTTTATAGACCCTCCTTGTCTCACAGAGTCTCCCCAGTAGGTAGCTCTGCGCTTTTCCAAATGAAAAAGAACAGGCTGAGAAACTGTTCAAGAGATCCAGTTTTGCTCTGTGGTTGTTTCTCAGATTTTCGCTTTACGCATGGGCAGAAGAGGAAACAAGTAGCTGCTTACTTGTTTCAGAAGAGAGAGGATTTTCTTGTACTTCTTCAGGATTCACACAAAGCAAATTACTGTTGCTTTGAGGTGAAAATAATTTCATTTAGCAGGTTAAAAACTTATTTTCTTGCACTGAATGCTGCAAAGAAATAATCTCATTCTTGGGAAACACAGTGAAATAGTGTATTTACTTGGCATTCTGTTTAACAGAGGCTGTTCATGCACTATTCAAGCTAAGATTTTTCATATTACAAATTACTATAAAGTAAGGCTATGAAAATGAAGAGTTATTCACTGAGTAGCTGGAGCAGTTCAGATTCTGTTGGAGACATAATTGTCTGGCGGAATGTTGGTAGAAGAGCTAGTTTCTGAATTGAATGTTAACTGTCTCCAGAAACATCTAATCCCTTTTGTCACCTGTGCTTTCTCAGAAATCATAAAGCTTCGAGTGACCCCTTCTCTCTGTTTAGGTTCTAACCTCCAAATCTCTGCTTCTCTACCCTGTGGCCTCACCCTTGGATCTGGCTGTTCCGTGCCTGTTGTCCACCTCCTGTACTCTTCCTTCTTAAACTTAGGCCATGATGTTCAAAAGAAGTTTTTGCAAGACATACTTTTATAAGATTGTTTTATTGGATTCAGTTCCATTCAGGTATGCCTGTCAATTCTTACCCATTTCCTTCCAATACAAAAAGTTTGTCGTTTTTCTAGTTTGTTTGGGGTGTTTGGGGGGGAATCACAAATATCACAGATATCACAAATAAGAGTTCACCATGATACAGTTTCACAGGGTACTTTGTTTTGCTCAGGAGACATTCTGAATTATATTGTGTTTAACATTGCCAGAAGCTGATTAGAAATCGCTGGAGTGCAATCTGAATGGCCAATTAAACCCTTGTATCCTATGCCAATCTGATCAGGATGAGAAATAGAGAACATAAGGGACACAACTCCCCTAAACCAGAGCTTTCTTAGCAGCTTGGCTTCTTTTTGACATCACCACACTCTCTTTCTGTGTAAAATATGACATTTGACCACCTGACAACACATACATTCAGTACAGATTGCAGTACATCCGTACATGTACAATATGCACATTTAGTATGTATCGTAGTGCGCGTAATGCATACATAGTGTTTTAGCTTTTCAATGCTATACAAAGAGGCTTACACACTCCACTGTTCTGAATTACTAAGACTTTTTAAGGAGATAACTGGACAGCAGAAAATTGCTAACCCAAATATGTAGAGAGTGTCAGGAAAGTAAGTTCACTGGACTTTCTGGAGCATCTGTTCTGGTGTCTCCTACTATGTAATGGATCTGTGTGAAAACAAGGGGGATACTTCACTGATGGAAAGAGCCAGAGATGCAGTTGTCCAAAGCAGTTTGAAAAACTTAAGTGAATTTCACAGAAGACTCTAGAAAATCACTCTGACCACAGATGCCAGCTGTCAGGACAATCATACATCAACAGAATACACAGATCGGTCAGGCTTTCGTCTCAAACAACAGTTACTACCATATATGAAGAATACAGCAACTAAGCAAAACTGCGCATTCTACCCCTAGGGAAAACCTAGTGTTAAGCTCTATATACTTCTAAAAGATGCAAACTTTGGAACCACGCAAGCATGCAGGGTGTATACCTTTAAGTGCTGACCAGTTTTTATGTTTGTGCTTTGCCAATCAAAAACATGTAGTTATGAGATGTCTCCTTGGCTGTTTCCCTAGAAACAAGGAGTTATCACTTCAGGTCATAGGACGTGACTGGTGGTGAGAATCCACTGAATCCACTGTTTTTACTCTCCTTAGGGCTTAAGTGGGCAAGAAGGATGGTCAAGAGATATAACTGGGTAAAAGGAGCAGCTCTCTGTAAAATGAGGAGCCTCCGGCTACCAAACATATCTCTGTTGTGAGTGTAGACTTGCAGGCAAGACCAAGAGGCTGTGCAAAGAAACCTATACTAATAAGTTCCCTGGCAAAGCTCCCATTTCACGTGCGTATTCCTACATGAGCCGTCTGCATTAGCACAAAGACTTGTCTGTGTATCTCAGTTCTGTATTCAGGGATGTCTCTTGGTAGGTCACCTTTCCATATCAGCTGAATACTCTTTTGCAATTAATCTCTTCTCTTTTTTCTTTCTCCATAAGAAGAACTCCCTTCCAGTCTTTTGTGCAGCTTATGTGGCTCACCAAACAGTAAATGACCAGTCTTTCTCTCAGGTACAGTCCTGCCTTTCTGGACTTGCATGGTCACAATTAAATACGTATTTCCTCTTGTAAGGATGCAAGATTTAGCGGTTCTGGAAATGTTGTCCCATCTGCCTTGGTGCAAGAGTCCAACCAGAGCTCTCTGGGATGTACTGTCCTGCAGCTCCAGGCATGCTCTGGGCGCAGAGCATAGCCAGGATTTGTGCAGCAGTAATTTTAGATTTAGTTTTAAAGACTTGTGATTTATCCCTATTCTTTTGCAAGTCAAGGTCATAAAGCTCATTCCCAAAAGCTCTTCTGGAGAGCGTCTCACTATAACTGTTCAATCAAAATTCTGAAAGCTCATGAGCTACAAGGTTCAAATTCTGAGTCCTTCCTATATCAGAACTATATGAAAACATGATTTTTTTTTTTTAATTCAGAACAATAAAATTATTCCAGTTTGACTGGAGAAGAGTTGCATGGCTCCTCAAACACTAGGGAGAAATTAACACTTTTTTGGTGAGCTTAGCTTTAGTATGAGGTTTCAAAATCTGGAAACTGCATGTGGTTTGGTGACTAACTATAATCATCTTACGAATTCAGTCATTTTTCCCTAAAGCCGTGAATTTTCTTTCAGAAAAATCATGGCTCCATTTTGTCAAAACTGTGGATTAGTTTTCATTTTCTGATTTTTTTCAGGAAGGCAATTTAGATGGCCTGTATTCAGCAGCATAGCTCATTTTGAACAATATGTAGGTAATGGAGCAAAAGATGTATAAGGTAAAAACATGTGCTAAACATATGTATCCCTCTGATGCATGCCAAACTTAATTAAAAATCAGACCCTAATTTGCTGTGGGATCTAGACAGCGTACTGTTTTGTCCAGATGTTTATAAATGAGAAAAATATACTTTTCAGACTCTGGGAAACTATTGTCCAAGTGTTATGCAGTCTCAGTCCCTTAAATAGCAACATTCACGTTGTTGAGGGTATAGTTTATAAATCCCAAATACAATTGAGGCCCTTGGAGGATTGCTCATTTTAAGTTAAAGAGACTCAATGTGAAACGATGAATGGAAGTCTTAATAAACCCCATTGAGAGTACAGGTTCTCAGGCTATTCAACAGGAGCTTGTCAGCCTTTCTTCTGAAGTACAATGCAAGCAATAATTTCAGATTTTCCGATATTATTTTTGTATGCAGAATGATAAATACGAAAAAACCCCCTCACTTTCTTCTAATATTTACATTTTTATACAATTTATTGATATAGGTTATCTGTTGCCTGCAATTATGTCAGCATACTCATTTGCTGACAGTGTCCTTTATTTCTGTACTGTAACAGAGGCAATGAGTAGAGGATGTTGTAATCTAGTATATTCCTGTGTATACTCAATAAATGCAATTTTGATGTTTTATTAACAGCTTTTAATGCCAGGAAAGAATTGTATTCTTTCTTCTGTATTCACTCAAGAAGAGAAACTGCAAAAATTGCTCTGGGAACTATTTAGGTAACAAGTTAATAAAGTCACATTTTGTTTTCAGAGAACTTCTTAAAGAATAGAAAATAAGTGATTTATACTGCTTAAGTTAGTTTCTTCCACATAAGTATTTTTTTAAGATTGGTAGATTTTGATAAAATATTTAAAAAGGTGTAGTCAATGGTGTTCACTGAGCATAGTGGAAGATGGAAAATTCCTGGCCCTTATGTAAATCACTGACAAAATCTGATGTAGCGTGTTGCATCTTTTGGGCACCTTCACTGTCAAACAGAAGAGTAAGTTTCCCTAAACGATCTTTAACTGGCATGCAAACAAAGTTTTGTACTTACTAATGCAATAAGTTTAATATTTAACAAATTAAATAGTTTAATTTATTATGCAATACACTTTTAATGCCCTTTTAGCTGCAAAAACAGTTACTATTTAAGAATGTTTAAACTAGCCAATTCTTTCCCCCTTTTTTGTTTAATATTTACCTCTTTATATTGCAAATAATATACAATCATACAAGATTGAGTTCAGCAACACTACTGAAGGTGAAAAAAATATCTGAAGCCTAACTGATATCTCAAAATTAGAGTAATGGATGTCATTAACAGTGGGGAGTTCCTAGTTTAAGACCAAGGTCTTGGAATGCTTAGAGACAGCTGATGCTGAGACCTCTGCTCTTCGCATGGTTCAGTACTGGTTCCATAGTTCCCTTGGACTCTCCACAGCTCTGGATCCAGTCCTCTGGTCTTTTACTTAGGCTGTGAGCCTTTTACAGAATCACAGAATCATAGAATAAAAGTGACACTATTATCACGCTCTTTGTTTAGTACTTAGCAGAAAGACATACTCTTTCTTGTCTATCTTCCGGGAAATAAAACAAAATAAAACAAAACAAAACAAAACAAAACAAAACAAAACAAAACAAAACAAAATAAAATAAAATAAAATAAAATAAAATAAAATAAAATAAAATAAAATAAAATAATTGGTCCTGTATTTCTGTGGAAAGGCTTTTTGCTGGAAGGGAGTTTCTCTGTGTCCCCTTTTGACTGTGAGAAACATCACAAAAAGTTTCTGCATCAAGTCAGAGATTCTTTACCATTGCAGAAAGATCATGAAAACCTGCCAGATTTCTGCTTGCTAAGAATGTTGTAAGCACGAAGCAGTGTTGCCTCACACAATGCTGACAATAATGAAAATGCTGAACGTTCTCAGAGTATTAATAAACCTGAGAATTTTTCAATACCTCTGAATACATTTTTCTACACATATTGCTACGGAACTTCACATGTAAAAGGACTGATTCACTAATTGTTTCTTTTCACACAGTTTCTATTAACAAACACACTTTTAATATTCTTCCTGTTATTCTAACTGTTATTAAACTATTTACAATGGTGGAATTCTATAGTCTATTGTGCCATTTCCTGGTAGACCATAAATCCCCCCAGGATGAGCATTTCTTCTCTTGTCTTCAGCACTGACTGACAATTGCTTCTGCTGATCTGCTACATACGTAGAAGAGCTCAGTGAAGACTCAGCTCAAAAAAGCGATGACAGAAGATACTGAAGCTCCTGTAATAAAGCCTCTTCTAACAGTTGCCTATGCAGTAATGAGCAAATGAGGAAAATTTTTAAGATAGCAGGAAAAATTCTCCCAAGGCCACTTGATTATCTCACCTGACATTTAACAACTTGCACCAAAGGAACATCACTGCTTCTATTTCGTTTTCTGTTAATCAGTTATTTTTCCTTCAAGGATATGTGAGGCAAGGAAAGGCAAGCCTTGCCTGGCACCTTTGTAACAGCCAAAGGAGTACCTTTTCTATGTGCTGTGCTGTAACACCTGTGTTGGCATCAGTGGGACTATCCCCTGTCAGTGTACAGCTCCTTGTAATTACTCCTTGCATTTAATAAGAGCAGGATCCTGCTTTCTATGTGTCTCAGTGTTGCCACATGATGCTAAGAGATGACTGTTAGCAAATTAAGTATTGTTTCTTGAAACATTACAAAATACTAAATATAAATGGAAAAATTAAATAGTTACTCAGGAAAAACAAGATTATGCAGATAGCTTTGAAGGAGCTCTGGTGTAGTTCATTATTATTTCTATATTTTCATGGTATACTTCTCATTAGATATTATTCACTGCTCATAGTTTTAGGTGTAAACATGACAAGCTTAATGAGAAGCGATATTTTTCCTTAAATTGTAACTATCCGGATAATGTCTCTGGGGGGTGGTTAAGATCAGCACAGACAAGGAGAATATCCTGCCCTCTAAATCTGAGTAGCTTCCACATGTCGGGAGTTCAGGTGTTATGGCTGATGCCTGATCTTCAGTGGATTAATATTAAAATTCTGATTCCGGTGTAATTAATGACTATTTGAAAAGGTCTCAATGGAAAGCCAGATCCGAAGTTTATAGATCTAATTCTCTGTAAAATCTGATTCTCTCTCGGACAAAGACATTTTCCTTCACATAACATATTGTTGGATTCTTTCACGTAGTAAGTATCAAGACTTAAATTTACAACTGATTAGCTTGGCATTGTTCCTGTTACTATCCTTCAGGTTAAGAACAGAAAAGTAACTCTGCCAGCAAACACTCAGAAAAAGTATTAAATAATCACTGCTTCCTATTTCAGCGAAGTATTCAAGTGTACAATATCTGGATCAAGTTACAGGGTTTGAATCAGCTGATCAGGCAAAGAACATATTCTAAAGTGAAAACGTATCTTATGGTGTAAATATTGAGTGAATGTACATGTACAGGGATAATAGGACCTAAAGATCTTTAATACTGAAATGTCAACAGAAGGTGTTACATTTTGAGAAAGGAACACAGTTACTAGCTTGCTTCCACCTAGACTAGTTGCTATTAGTGGAAAACTATGTTATTTATTAAACAACTGGGTTTTTTCCCCACTTGATTCCCCAACAGGGAAAATAATAATCCATTATTTAGAATCATAAAATCATAGAATGGTTTGGGTTGGAAGGGACCACAAGGATCACCTAGTCCCAACCCCCCTGCTATGGGCAGGGACACCCTCCACTAGACCAGGTTGTCCAAAGCCCCATCCAACCTGGCCTTGAACACTTCCAGGGATGGGGCCTGCACAGCTTCTCTGGGAAACCTGTTCCAAGTGCCCCACCAACCTCACAGTAAAAAATTTCTTCCTAACGTCCAATCTAAATCTCCCCTCTTTTACTTTAAACCCACTACCCCTTGTCCTGTCACTACACTCCCTAATAAACAGCCCCTCACCAGCTTTCCTGTAGGTCCCCTTTAGGTATTGGAAGGACGCAATTAGGTCTCGCTGGAGCCTTCTCTTCTCTAGGCTGAACAACCCCAGCTCCCTCAGCCTGTCCTCGTAGGAGAGGTGCTCCAGCTCTCTGATCAAGTTTGTGGCCCTCCTCTGGACTTGCTCCAGCAGTTCCATGTCTTTCCTGTACTGAGGATCCCAGAGCTGGACTCCAGGTGGGGTCTCACAAGAGGGGAGTCGAGGCAGAGAATCATCTCCCTTGACCTGCTGGCCACACTCTTTTTGATCCAGCCCAGGACACGGTTGGCTTTCTGGGCTGCCAGCACACACTGCCAACTCATGTTGAGTATTTCATCAACCAGCACCCCTAAGTCCTTCTCCTCAGGGCTGCTCTCAGTCCATTCTCTGCCCAACCTGTACTTGTGCTTGGGATTGTGCTGACCCACATGTAGGACCTTGCACTTGCCCTTGTTGAATTTCATGTGATTCACACTGGCCCACCCCTCCAGCGTGTCAAGGTCCCTCTGGATGGCATCCCTTCCATCCAGTGTGTCAACTGCACCACACAGCCTGGTGTAGTCGGCAAACTTGCTGAGGGTGCACTCAATCCCACTCTCCATGTCGCCGACAAAGATGTTAAACAGTGCTGGTCCCAGTATCGACCCCTGAGGAATGCCACTCGTCACCGATGTCCACTTGGACACTGAGCCATTGACCGCAACACTTTAAGTACAGCCATCCAGCCAATTCCTTATCCAGCAAGTGGTCCATCCATCAGATCCATGTCTCTCCATTTTAGAGACAAGGATGTCGTGCGGGACAGTGTCAAAAGTATTGTATTCCTTGATATTGACTGAAATTTAATATTTGTACTCAAAAGAATAATTTATACGAGACAACAAGACTCATTCCTTCTGAAGGTTCAGTACTCTGTCAAGTGGTGTAATTGGTATCAAATCATATCACATGTCTGTCTCACCAAATTAACCAGTAAATAGTAATTTCATAGTCATCAGAATTGAAACTTGTGAAAAATAGATCATGTTTCTCTATCTCAGTGATATGTTGACCTTTCAGTACTGTAAAAGTTTTGACTTGTGTCCAGCTAATTACCCACACTCTAATTTTTACTCTTGTGTATTTGTTATTGTAAATACGTAGCACAGACATATAATCTACAGGAACAAGTAAAAGGCAATATACCTAGGCAGAAACAATTGACAAGCTTCAAACTGTGGTTAATATTTTCAGCTGTCTACTAGAAGAGCTGCCAGCACATATTTTCCTGTGAGTGTAAAAGCCCAGGAAGTGAGGCTCTGTTACGCCATTTGAGGGGGCAGCACAGCAGGGCCCAAGGATGGGAATATACAGCCAAAAGGGTGTATTTTGGATAGTCACAAACATGCCTTCTACCATTACCATAGCAAGAAAACAGCTTGGGGAAAATATTTGACTGAAGCAGCAAAGGGACAGATAACTCCCCTGGGGAACGCAATAATGAATGGAGCAGAATATAATTCCAGAAATAGTGGAGAGGCAAAATTTAGCTAGCACTCGTTTAACCCTTTAATCATCATGTCAGACTGCAATTTCAGATGATGATACATTAGTGTTCTGAACTCTATCTCCCAAATTAAACTCTTCTTTTCTTGTAAGATCTAAATAGGTTAAATTATCTCATCTTCTGTCTTATTTGAAAGTGTTGGAATCTTCAACATCATTTTCACAGCCTCATAAGTAAGTCAAACAGTTACGTATTTATATATATATATACACAAACATATGTAAAAATCTTAAACTTTTATGAAGGTCCTTACCTAGAAGTTTCTGTAAATAAATGTTAATGAAGCTATGAGCTACACTTAGCATTGTAAGCCAATTTCCTGATGTCTTTTAGGGCTGCAAAGAGCCACCTGTCTGATTGTGGCAGTAAGCCAGAAAACAACTGTATGATTTATGCCCACTAGTTTCCTATGAGCTGTGGGAGTGTAACCTTAACCACCAAATTCTTGCACAAAAGATCCTGAGAACAATTTTTCTTATTTTTTTTTACTTTCCCCCCAGAAAAGCACAGTGGACAAAATATTTCATATACTTCCTGCCTACTCATTCTAAGAGCCTGACAGGGATGGTATCTCTTTAGGAAAGCAACTACTATTTTTCATGCAACTTGAGAAATGTTAACTGAGTCAAGAATTTCTGTGCTATGGCAAGAGCCTGTGTACAGTCAGCTCTATAAAGATAGTTAGACACATAAAGCTCAGTAGTATTAGAGCAATTAGGCACCTGAAAAGTTTTCAAAATTTGGCTGTTGTTACAGTTATTCTTACTGCACAAGCCAGTTCCAGAGCTGAAATAGCAAACTGCTACCCTAGGCTTTTTAAGCATTCATTTTTACTAAATGATTTGTTTGTGACATGTTACTTGCACTAGGCAATAATTCATTTTATACACAGTTATAGACCTGAATGGAAGAATTTATGAAGCATTATGGTATTTAGTAAGTTAAAATACCCTGTAAACAGTTTCTTTAGGAGAAGAAATATAACAACACTACAATATTGAAAAAAAAAAAGTAAACCATTTTCACTACTGGAATATCACTCAAGACAAACACTTAATAGACACTTCTCAAAATCGCAGATCTTTATAAAGTGACAAGTCAGACCAGTGCACAGTCCAGCTTGGATGCTAGATATAGAGTTTCCTTTCAGACTTGGGGCTGCTGCTGGATCTGGACACACTGTCCCTCACAGCTAATGCCAGAGTCCTCTCATTCCTTGCACAGCTTCCAGGAGGAAATCTTCTCCCATGGATATAGAAGGGATCAATATTTTGTCTCCTGATTGGCAAGATAAAAGCTCACTCATGAATCTCTAAAATAATTTCCTCTCGAAAGACTCCAGCTGGCAGATTAACCTATTTATGTGGTGTTCCATGTAGCTTTCTGAGACTTACAACCAATTCTTTTGTGTACTGCTTCTCTGTGCAGTTCCCTTTTTGAAAAAGAGATGCACAAGCTGCATAGAATGAAATGTGTATATCACAAGAGCACAGAAAAGCCTTCTTCCCAGATGTCTGCAACCCTAATTTCTCCTCCTGCTCTTCTGTGGTTAGAATAAGACTTGGTAACTACAAATACTTGTCTTGAAATTCGGAAGAGTGAAGGAACTGCCTGTGAATGATACCATTCTGCCCTTTGATCATGTCTAGTAAAAGGAGCTGCCTTTTAACACCGTGAGATCCTGGAAATGTGTTAAAATTTGCTTCCCATATCCACCAGATAAATATGCAAAATTACATTCTCATACTTCTCATTCATGCAACTAAACGAGGACAATTTCTCACTTGAAAAGTCCTTGTACCCCTTCTCACTTGTGGCCTGAAAACTACTGCAAAAAATAAAGTGCTGTAGAAGCATTTTTTATCAGATACAAAATTACATAGACCCTATTCACTGCAAGTGGATTCAGCAAGCGTAATGGTTTAAAACATCCCCAGTTGTCCTCAACATTTCTCAACAGTTTCAACTATGGCATTTTATCTGCTTTTATCTCTCTCTGATTTCCTTAGCTCATTTTACTCCTAGTACCATGTGTTTTCAGTAATCATTCAGAGTCAGATTGTGTTTCATTCAGCGCCTGTGCTCTAACCCAACAGCACTGCGAAGCACAAGCTCCCATCTTAACATAACAACTGGTTCCAGCTGGTTCACGCTGGGGACTCTTGGAGGTACACGCTGCCTCCAGGAGCTGCCAGGCTGTGAGTGTGCTGCAGCCCTTCCTGACACACTGCAGCTGTTGGTTCGAAGAGTGTGACTCGGGGAGGCACACTGATCAGGAGGGGAAAATATTCCCAGCACTGTCTGTAGGCACCACAGCACTGCTCGTACCTGGCAATTGATAACCCGGAACCTCATAGCTCTTACTAGTACCACATAAGCTAGCTGCTATTACGGGGGCAGGGGGGAGAGGGAGGGGAGAGGAGAGAAAGCTGCATCTCTTTCTGTTAGGTTACTAAATTGAGTATGATTAGCTAATTAGATAACTAGAGTGTGATATTTCAATTCAGTAAGGCTTTAAAAGGCTATATATATACTTAACCTGTTTTACCTTCTGTTCTCTCCCACCCCTCATTCTTGTACAGGTCAATGTTTAGATAGTCTTTTACAACTGTGTGTGATAATTTAACTCTTCTGTTCTCTTTGCTGTGTGTAGCAATAGAAAACTCTTTCATCTAGCCTGTGATGGCTTTGTATTTTTTATTTCTGGAGAGTGTGTTATGTTTCCTCCCTTAGCCCTTTTCCTGACAGATATAAGCATCTCACAGGATAAGGTCAGATATGAGGAAGCTCATGGTTATTTCCTTCCTGACAGTGGGATTTGTAGGGGGAAGGAGGGGTGGACACAGGGGGGAAATGATAGCTGCTAGGTATATCTTATCACAACTGGGCTTCACCAGTAAGAACCAAAACCATTATGCTAAAAGTAACATAAGTTGGAAGATGGGGATGTCTGTCACATCCCACAACCTGATTTCTTTAAAGTTTTTGGCCATCTGTCAGGTTTGTATCTCACAAGGCCCCTCTGGTATGCCTGCTCGCTCTCTTTCTCTCATTCAGTTCTACCCATGAACTTCACGTTCAGGGGGCAGAGGAGTTGGTTGGTTGTTTGTTTTTAAGCAATGACGAAGGGTTTCTGTTACATAGCTGTTCCCTGTGTTTTCTCTACAGGGCAGTTGTCCCTAGATTCCGATCATGGTCCAGGATCAGTTACGTGATCCAAGAAGTGCATGTTAGGCTGTGGGTTTTTCTCAGTGGTGTTTTCCTGCCTATGATTTAGCAGGTGTTATTTTCCCCTAAGAAAGGGCCAGAATTTATTTGTTGCAATAGAAATTATCACCATAGGAAACGGTACTGCCAGGGTATAATGGTGCTTTATTGCTGAGAAAATTTAAGTGAGTTCATGCTGATGATACCCATGGGAAAGGGAAAGACATTGCACATAACACAAGAATTCAGAGATTTTATAAAAATTCTTCTGCTTTTTTTAATTATTAAAATCATGCAATAAAAAGGGGGGGGGAGAGAGCAGTATGTTAAAAAGGCACATTCTTACTATTTACCAGACGTCATGCTTCCTTTTCTCATTATTTTGTGTTCATAGCATTAGGTCTTCATTAAGTTACATGGATTTGTTATGAAGGTCAGGTCACATGTTATCATTGTAAACAGCTCTGCTTGAACAGCAGTTGGTGTTTATAACTAATGGATGTGTTATTATAGTAAGATATGTGCTTAAAATGTAACTGCAGTATTTTTGCTTTAAAAGCACATCTCCATCGCTGGGGATCTAGTCCTGTACCTTTAGTTCTAAGTCTTTGCTGTTCTAAAGATCAAGCACTTAATACGCACAAACTGCCTTTCAAAATATTAGTGTCAGGAGCCAAGTAAATGGTTTTCTGTAATTTGCAGACTATCATGAAAATTGAAGTTTTTCTAAAGACCCTTTTCTGATGTTCACAATCAATCCAGCGTCTTTTTGCTTATCGGCTTTTGTTAGTTATGTGCAGTAAATTTTATCTTTCTAACTCCCTCTTGCTGCATTACAGAGAACCACCTGCAGCAAGCTATCTAATCAGAAATGAACAACTAATACTACAGTTTTAACTTGCATGGTCCTTGAAATATTTTATGTCTTTCAAGTATGGGAGCCCTGTTTCCACAAGGCTGCATGTTTGCAGTAGAAGTCTCAGCTTCTGTTTCTAAGCTGCATTTAATTATAGACAGATGATGTCTTTGAGGTAATGAATGCCCAATAAGCATGCAAAGAGTAGCTGAAAATGGTGGAGATCACCTTATAAAGCACTATGAAGGATACAACAATGTGCAGATAATAAGTAATGGGAATATACCACTAAAACCTACAGCATTTAAAAGAACACGCTGATTTGAAAACAGAATTCTTTGATCAGTTCACGAAGTCCCAGAACAGTTTGGGATTGCTGAACTGAGCTGAAACAGTATTATACAGTGCATGGCTGTGCTTTGTAAAACGTTTTCTTCTTACAATCAATGCAATAGAAAGTACAACTTCCAGGTACAGTGAAGAAAACTTACTTATGTCTCAGTGCAACTTGAATTTGTATTTCAATTCTAATACTGTTTTGCACCAAAATAATCAGCAAGTCCCACATCAAAAAAAAATTAGGTCTTGTCCAAGCTAAAGAAAATCTAGAGAAATTATTCACAAATGTTTGCATGAATTCTAAATTGCTTTTCTATTCAAAAGTGTTCACACTCCTTTTGGTGATTAATCCATGAACATTTGTGCTAATGGACATCTGCCCACACAAATGTTTGGCTCTTCACTAAGTGACAACTTATTTTATTTGCAAATAAGGTACCAGTGCCCCAATAGGGCACTCACCATCATCCAGTCAAAGAGTAGGAGTAGTGCCATGTGATTTGGGTTAGTAATCTTATATAATGAGTTGTGAATAGGCAAAGATATAGCAGAATTAACAGTTACAGAATATGGCATGAGTAGAAATGCGCTCTGGCTGGGCTTTTGGCACTCCAAACAACTGAAAAAAATTAATCTTTTGTGAAAATGGGAAAAGGACTGCATCAGATAAAATGTTTCTGTAAGATGTGTAACCTGTTACAGCTGTACTACTGTAGCCTGGTTTCAGCCAGGTCTGAAACTTGATGGCTTGAAGTTTTAGAAGAGACTGTAAGAAAAAAAAGACTCTTGAAGCACATATACAAAGCAAGGAACTGAAGACTTTATGTAATGGGCTACACACCTAGTAGTACCTTGCAGGCACTCAGGCACAGTACTGAAACTCTGAACCAAACCTCCCAAGCTATGAATAGCTGCTATTGGGGTCAGAAAGGCAGCCAAAAGGCAGCATCTATTCTATTTCTGGCCTTAGAGTAAGCTGGAAGTGTTAGGAAAGCAGGCTTCTGGTGGGGTTTTTGTTTGCAAGCTTGGCAATATCTCAGAGCCATTTTCTTAGCTATTGATTTTCAGGTGACGCTCTCCAATAGTTAACGAACAGCTTCAGGAAACTGCTGGTTTTGTCCTACTGACAACTAAGACATGAGACAACTGTAGCAAGAGTATTCCTCTTTTCTCCTACCAAAAACAGAGAACAAACCTGAATCTTTGCAACTTCTTGCTTCAATGAAGAGAAAGAAATTTAGCTAGGGATTTCTCATTAAAGCAGTGGAAATGGCTATTTAATTTGCCATCCTTCCCTCGGTAGGATCTTTTTTGACATGCGGCATTTAAGACCTCTGCAGCAGACCTTGGTTACCCTAAAGAGTAGCATAAAAGAACACCATTGCAATGATAAGAAACTGTGGTCTGTCTGTTGTCTCTGCTATGTTGTGGCTTAAATGAAACACTGAAGACCAATAATGCAACAGAACATTGATTTGCTTTGAGGATGTAAGCACAACTGCTTAAAATGAAAGTACTACTTAAATACAGTTTTCCTGCTGGTTTGTTTGCATGGCAGTACGGGCCAGGAACCTCTCTATGTGCAGATATCTAGCTAAGAATCTGTCTGTCCCTAGGGAGCTGGATATCTCAGTTTATACACAAGGCAATTCAAACTAACAGACTTACAGGAAACCAGCAAAACATCATTGGTCAGTGTTCCAGTGCAAGGGCACGGGAAAACAGCTGACTGGCTGCTCTCAAATTTTTGATAGTCTTTGCGAGAAAGGAAGATTTTAAGGAAAAAGTTGAAAAGTGGTATTAGTTGACTGGTATCTCCAATGATTTTCACCTTGGAGTGGTGAATAATTATTTTAATGCAACAGCTTTAGACTTACTTGATCAATAAGATATAAGAAGCAAATAACTGGTGATTGCATCTGTGGGAAAATGCCAAGCTGAAATCCTTCTCTTAGTCAACTTGAGACTTGAGTTTGGACTGTTCTGAATAACTGCGTGCTCTGTCTAATCCATGGAAAATTATCCTGTCTAGCAGAAGCTTCTATTTCATTGACTCAACATCTTTGGAGGAAAAAGTATCTTTTTCATCCATGTTTCATCACAGAATTTTCAGCTGTAATTCTGAGATTATTTGTCATTTTGTAAGTATATCCAACAAATAACAGCTTTAAAACTTACAATTTTCAGTGACCAATTGTCAAAAAGTAATTCTTTTTCCTGAAACACATGAGATCTCTACAAACTTACATGCTCAAATAGTTGCCTTACAGATATTCTAGTACCATTTAATTGCATTCTTGATTGATTTCAGATGTCAGGAGAGGTCAGGCCTAATCAGTACTTGGATGGGCAAACTCCCAAGAAACCTGACACAGAGCAGGTTGTGGTGATCCAGCATATGGAACTCACACCCCATGGCTGTCTCTCAGCAAAGGCTGGTAAGTAGGAGTTTCCATTCCGAGGTGTTGGTGCTTTGTAGTCTCTACCATGCCTACAGTGCTCTTTGTTATCGTTAGGATATTAGGTGTCATACCTTAATCAATCTTTCATTGAGAAATTACAGCAGACCTAATTCTGTCCACGTTGAAATAGTCGAATCTTCTTTAGTGGAAGCAGAGTGAAATTATAAACCATTATAAACCTAACAGTTTCTGCATAATTTCTGTTTGGTAGATAGTCTTTGCTTTTTGTTCTCATTCATTGGGTAGTGTTATGTCCTTTTAAATGGCTCCCCTCTCCTATCCTAGAGCTAATAGCCATTGTGTGATAGATGTTCTCTTTGCCATATGTGGCATATAATGTGCTTACATCATTGCATGAGAAGTTCTAGGCTATTGTATCACCATTACTATCTCTATCCTCCCAGTTTGCAGCAGCACTATTAGCTTGGTTTCAGTTGTATTAGAAAAGAAACACAAATAGAAGCTCAAAGATAGTGAAGGTGTAATTTGCATGCAGCCTGCCTGAATATGCCAGCAGCATTTGCAATATTCTGCTCAATATGTTTAGCAGTGAAGCTGGTGAACTGTTTTACTCATTGTCACTTCACCTCTGTGAAGTCTTCAGTATGTGCCTCTTTCGTATACTTCTTACATTAACATCCACTGATGGCAGATATTAAAGAGGGTAACAGGCAAAACAGCTGCTGGTCTAACCCAGCATGTTCACTCTCGTGTTAGTCCTATCCACAATGAGACTTGGACAAGGAGTTTTCTCACTTCTTCCTCTTTTGCCAACCCTCATTTTGCTGGGCATTCTTTGTAAGCCATTTCTTTTCCTTCCTGCTCTATGCACAAACCCAGTATTGTGTAACATGCAAAGTGGAACAAGGGTAGTGCAGACTGCTTCTCTGTGCCCCCACCACTCCAATTCTCTTGTTCATTAAAACCTCCTATTGACTTTAAATCAGTTCCACAGGGCTTTGTGATGACAGAAACTTGCCCAGAGACAATTTGGATGAATTTTGTTTTCAGACTTCAAAGAATGTTGTGCTTGTACATGTAGTTCAGACAGAATTATTGATAAAGTTGGAGTGGGATTAACAAAAAGTGCTGCTGGGGCCACAGCTGTAAATCTGAACCTGTGATATGTCATGGAATATAGTGTTTTATATCTGAGCATGTTGGCTCCTCAAATCTTTATGAATTTGAGACTAAATCGTATGTATTGTTTGTTTTCAACTTTCTGCCTGTTGAAAGGGGGGAAATCTTTTTAGCGGTTTCTTGTCACAGAAGATTTTCACTGTGAAGTTTTGCTAGTTGGATAGCTTTAAGAGAGAGATTTAGTGTAGTAGCTGGACACACTTTTTCACACACTTATTTTAAGTCCACAAGGCTTCTCCTGTGATGACTCTTACATGGTTTACTTCAGTGTTTACAAAATGGAAAACATTGGTTTCAGGGCCAAATTTTCCCACAAAAAACAGTTTTACAAGTAAAAACCTCCATACCAGCATCCCTACAAAAAATCCTAAACATTCCCCTTCAACTCATATGCCAATATTAAAAAAGCACTATTAACTTAATGAGATATCCTATAGTTCACACTTAAGGATGATTTAAATAGCATGCCATATTCAAATGAGGCTGACAGCTCATAGGATAACACAGTGTTTTTTAACTCCAGCGGTTATTTGATTCATCCAGTTGGGCTGGGTAGAGTCAAATGTTGGAAAGCCTGATGGGGTGTTATGTCCTTCTTGCTAACTACCTTAACCTTTTCGGTCTGCCCTTATTTTTCACACCACTGGTCCAAATGAACAACTTGCCTGCAATCTCTCCACTCTCACAAGAAGGGGGAGATGCTGGGGACAGCCCTCACACTGGCTGTGCAAAGGGTGAGCCCTCAGTTCCCCTCCTCCTGCATGATAAGCAGAGTAGAGAGGGGGAAGCATAATCCAGCCTCCAGTATTTTTAAGTACTTTAAGAGAGCAAGCTAAAGAATTGTCATGCCCCTGATTATAATCAGGTTAAATGACAATAGCTCTTTGTTCTTTGCTTTGGATGCTTCACCCTTTCATCCTAATATGCATATACTGTGTGGTCTAGGATGAGCATTTCTAGTCCCCTGAACAACAGTACCACAAAGAGCATCTTAAGCCCCATTTGATCAGGATAATGTAATTATAAGAAGTCTTGTGTGACCTCATGTGCGGCATCAAACTATGCTGTAAATAGCCACAACCATTAGCAAGATGCTAAAAGGGTTTTGTGCCTGATGAAGGGATATTGATGTACTTTTTTTTTTCCTTGAAACTGTTTTTACTGTAAGTCTGTGTGTAGAGAGCTCAGGCAGTTACCCCTGAAAAGTAAGGTAAAAAGTGCCAGGCTGATTCCTATAGGATACAGTAACTTCTCTAAGTAGATACATTATGTATTATTAAAAGTAGATTATGCATAATTAAGAATATGTACACTTTGTGTGTACTTGTGTGTACATGTATGTCTACATATATGTATTTTCTTTATACTTACATGCCTAGATTTTATTTAATTTTAAATTTTGTTTTATATATTGTATGCAGTGTATGATTAAAAGTGGAATCAGTCACTGGCTTGTGCTGTATCAGAGCTTCCTTGTTGAGCCCAGCACCGTGGTCATGAGGGTCTGTTTTGTACTGGGACCTTTGAGCATTCACATTAAAATATTCAGCCCAAATCCTCAAGGACTAAATCCACAGAGCCACCTTTGAGGGTTCTGGTGCTGCTGGCATGCTGTACATCTCCCACTGCCTGCTTCAAGGGTACCCAGTGAGTTGCCCAGCACGTGTGGGGGCTCACAGTGGTCATGTACACAGGGTGCTCCCAATGCCACTGGCAGCATTTCAGGCCGGAAGCAACATGTGCCAGATTGACCAGTGCTAAGCATGAGTCCTGGCCATGGGGGATGCCTCAGGGCCCCTCAAAGATCAAATCCCTACAAGTGGGCACTTCTATCCTCTGCTGGCAGAGCACTGTGGGGCCAGAGGAAAGACAACTGGCATGCCCATATCCCCAGGGGACAGCTATGTTTTATACCAGTGCAAGTCTGTTTCTATCTCAGTTGCACATTAGGGAATACCTCCAGTTTGGGAAGGAGATCACAACCTTTCATGTCCTGAGACAGGGCTAGAGAGTGTGCAGCAAGGTGGGGACAGCTCCTGTTTGGCTTGGGATCTCCTCTCCAGCAAGGAGTCTTACTGGTAAGCCACAAACAATGCCAACCAAAGGCAAAGCACGCCATATGGGGCAGCAGCAGTGCACAGCACACAGGCTGCCTGGCCTTGTTTCACGTCCAGCGAATCTGGTAGTTTTGAGTCAGGAGTGTCTTCTGTTCCCAAGGGAGACAAGGTGGAGGAAAAGCAGACCGAGGTCTTCAGCAATAATTTGCTCCTTCCTGTTCATTTGTTTGAAGACTAGAAAACACACTCATAGTCTGTAGGTGTGAAGTCTGTCTGTGGGAGCCTGGCAGACAAAGTGGAATAGGGAGAACCCAGCATTTATGTGTGGCTCTTCCTGGATGAAGTACAGTTGAATCCTTCATTAGTTCTTCTGAAGACACACATGGTTTGGCACTCAGCTGAGACAACTCTGTTTTCCCAAATTAGGAGTGGTATCACTGTCAGTCACTAACAGCCAGTCCTATCAATGCCTGTGAAAATCAAGTTGCATGAAGACGAAACCACCCTCTATATTTCAGTGAGTGGTGTTGCACTGAAATATTGCTGGGTTTACTTTTCCTGTGCAACGTCTAGGTTTGCAGAGTGAAGCAGACAGATGACCCAGCAAACAGTTTACAAATACCAGTTACTTTGCAGCACATCAGCAGATTTTCCACGTCTTCCACAGCTGCCATGTAAACACAAGAGCTTCCCAGTTGGAATCTGCCTCTTCTGTCCTAGGGCACTGTGTCACTTTGATCACCCTGTGACCATAACTGAGTTTGTGAGCCAAAAAGTCACTGAGTCACACAACTTACTAAACATTATACCACAACCATCCAAGAAGGAAGATCTTGAACACCTTCTCTCCTACAAAAATCAGTTACAACGGTACCACTATGGCCTGAAGAATAAAGCAAACTTTGTCTCAGAAAAAACAACAGTAAAAGGATTGTGAAATATCTATCATATTACAGTTGTTGCCTGTAACATATTTCCTTGGAAAACAAGGTAACATGCTACCTCCCATAGTGAATAAAATTCCAGATAAATTCCGATGAGAATAAACTCTCATCAAGGTGAGAAAACAAAATCCAGCCTTAAAGGAATATAGACTTTGACATTTTGTGGCAGTTTATGTACCTGGTAATGAAGATATAATGTAAGACACTCAGGATGGTGCAGTGGAGTGTTGTCATGTTTCAACTGCCTAAGACAGCAATCCCACTGCCCTGATTTCTGTGAAGCTTGGTTCTAGGAAACATTGCTTCAGTTTATTTTCTATTTTATATCTAATTATAAAAGGACTAATACTCCTAAGAAGTTGCTTTAAAATGGCAACAACAAGCTACAGTTATAAAATAATATAGACCATGCAAGGCAAAACAACTTTTGATAAAGTCCTGATACAAGAGTTGTTTTATTTTGCATTAGTACTTGACTGAAAACAAAATGCACTCTAAGTACGTGCTAAGCAAGATCTGTTTCAAAGTGTAACATGCAAGGAAAACGAACACTTTTTGTACATACACAAACCTTACAAGCCCTTTTTCTGTGTGCTGGTTGTATGTGAATTATCATACACGTGTTGAGTGGTTAAGACCAGTGGTTTTCACTTTTTGCCATTCAAAAAATTATTACCTCATTACCACATTCTCAGTAATTGGTTTTGTTCATACCGTGCAAAGCTCACACCAGTGCTGTGTCAAAATAGAGTAGATGCAAATTCTCCTCTTTGGCTTTTTGAACAGATACTAGGAAATGAGTTTTCACAGTCTTGTCAGAACTAATGCAAAGATTGAAATCTATTCTTTCACACTGTCAATTTGATAAACTGTTGCTGGTTTGGATGGGAAAGTAAGAGGTTTGGGAACAAAGAAATCAAGGTGTTTCTGAAAGTGCAGGGCAGTGCTAACAAGGACTGAACATTCTCAAATATCAGGTCGTTAGATCCCGCAGCAGTCACATACACTTCCTGTGGAAGTGGTGACGGAGTCCAGGTGGGAGTTTGGTGATCTGGGTGATCAGTTACATCTCCAATGAGAGAGAGTGGGATATCCACTCAAACACTACGTGTTGCGAGAAGTGTGAGGAGCACTTCCTTAGGTCATGGTCTGCTGCAGCGGCTGGGCTGGGCTGGTGGTGTGGGATAAACTCCCAGGCCATCATGATATAGAGGTTGCCCAGTCCTTCCCTGAAATTCCAGTGAGGAGGATTACCTCAGAACTGCTAGACAGGTGAAATGGCAGAAAAAGGGTTTAGAGAGTCAAGAGACTGTGGACTTCTGTAGATCTAGTGTGTTTGTGTCATGAGGCACATGTGAAACACAAGTGTAAGATGTAGCCAGAATTTCATGTTAATGCAAAAGACTTATTGGAAGTAGCTGTGTGAAACCAAGCTTAGCT
This sequence comes from Psophia crepitans, assembly GCA_013399095.1. Taxonomy (NCBI): domain Eukaryota; kingdom Metazoa; phylum Chordata; class Aves; order Gruiformes; family Psophiidae; genus Psophia; species Psophia crepitans. The sequence continues at coordinate 791,598 of VWZZ01000301.1, read as the reverse complement.
GGCTGTTCGGTGTATGTGCACAGACAGTGGTTTCACACAATGCTTTTTCCCAGCCACAAAAGATATGCCCACAGTGGCTTAGGACCGCCCACAGTTTTATTTCTGTCCCTAATGCTGTGCAGTCACAATCTCAGTATTTGGTGCCTGCCTGGTGCCACAAACCTATAAATCTGTTGCTACCTTGTGGCAGTGACCCAAAGGATGAGCAAAGCAAGCCTTCCCAGTTCCATTCCCTGCACTGCAAAGCAGGCATGCCAGTGACCATCTCCCATTCTGCCACTACACATAGGAGAGCTGACTGCCAGCTTTGAAGCGGTGGCATACCAAGTGCCTCACCTATGTGAAGACAGAAACCTGATATGATGCTTACAGAAGTCCTCAGAAAATGAGAGAACAGCTTTCTGCCTCACCACGTGTTCCTTTTGCCAAGTTTGATGTGTTCAGGTGATGTGGAAAGATTTAGGGGGTGGTGAGAGGTCTTAGGCATGCTTATGGAGGACGCTGGATGATCTGACATGAGCCAGGTGGCTGCTGGTCACATTTACCCTTTCTTAAGGGATTTTCCACTCCCAAGCCCAAGTTTCACCACTAGCACACAGCAGCTGTGTGCTGAGCTACAGCAGACAAACTGAAGTAAAACAAAAATTTGAACCTGACCTAATAGCATAGTATAGGTTTAGCCATGTCTCAAATGTGGCTTATAACCTGAGTACAAAATAATTTCATATCAGCCAATCATGCTTCATCAAACAAAAAAACAGAGCCTGAAGAGGTCCTAAGGGACCTAGTTACTTCATCAGTACAGAGCACTGAGAAAAGATCCCAACAGTCCCCAGGATCTTGATAAGACTGAAACTTTTTTTGCCAGCATTGCAGACGGTATAGTTAGACTATTGAGAATGGATATTCATCAGGAAAGAGCAACATTTGTTTTCTTTCCTCTTTTCTGTCTTCTGTCTGAGAATAAGCTGTCACCATTGTAGCTATTATTTATAGGAATTTAAATCAAATGCCAAGTACAGAAATATTTCTTTCTTTACCACTGACTCCCTCCAAGTATTGTGGTAAATTACCCTCTGCTTTTTATTTAGTATAATCAGTAAAGTTGACTTGTGTCCTGTGATAGCAGAATGTATCTCCAGCTTCAAGTCGAGACTTTTTGTCTGACTGGTTTTAATTCTGTTTCTGGACAGGTACAGTGTGTTTCAGGTGCCTTGAGTTGAAATAATTGGCATTGGCATTGTAAGAACAAGTTGAGTAGCTCTGTGCTGAGGGAAATGGGGGCCACATGGATGTCTCTGAAAAAGTGGGAATACCTTGGAAGAAATAGGATCTTTGAACAGTAACATCAAGAAATGGCTTCTGAGGTGAAGACTGTGCCTATTATTTCAGTGCTGGCTATAAGTGATTGACTTTTTTTCTCTGGTTTTGAAAAGTTTTGAAGAAATCATGTGAGCTGAATCCCTGTTGAGGCTGTAGTTGATCTACTAACACACTGTTGTGAGGAAGCACTGTTCTATGCCCGGAGTCTGGCACTCCGAGAGGTCACATAGTCTCCGATAAATGAATTAATGGATTTACTGGCCTGCAGCTGCCAAACAGTTCTTCTCAGTGGTGCTAATTTGTTGTGGCGGGATTAGTTTAAATTAACCTTGCATTAAAATGAGCAAGACTGAAATCTTTATTGCTTCCTCTTCAGGGCAATTCTGGCAAAGTGGAGTTACCCACTGAAAGTCAGGGAAGACACAAGATTCAGTGTGCACTTGAAGAAGTTCCTCAACTTTAATTAAGCAGCATTGGCTTTTGAGTCTAAGCATGACTAAAACTGGTTTTGATTAACGTTTTTCTTATGTGTTTGAATTCTCTGAAGCCATCCTAAGTTGTGTTTAACAGTATAAAGACAATCTTAACTTAAAGTAGGTATATACGTTGTGTTAGACTGTTACATAGCCATATAGACTAGGAGGATTTAACAGAATCTTGACTGTAACCAGCTTTAACAAGTCGCTAAATTAATCGTTTTTCACTTAACTTAATAGATTATTTTTTCCTCTTTTCATCGTATTTTTTTCCTTGAACTTATTAATGACTTAAATACATTAAACATTTTCAAACAATACATTGGAGATATCAAACCCATATTTTAAATAGATTCTTCAGTGATCACCTTAGGACCCACTTGTTGGAAAACATTAAATGATGTGAATAACACCTTTCAGTTTACTTTCTTCTACCATATTGTCACTAAAGGGAGGTGTATATTTTGTAGAGCTACTTGTTTTGAAAAGATTTGTTTGATGAATTTGTTTTTTCTTGAGCATTACAGAAGCATATGTTGGTTTGTTTTGTTGCTATGTATTTGTTCTGATAGAGAAAATAAATAAAATTAATCAGTGTGCATTTGAAGCAGCTAATAAGAGGTTTATACCTGGGGAAGATAATTTCATTTCCAGGTGAATTTCACAGAACTTTTCATTTCAAGCTTTACTTCTTCCATAAAAACCAAAGTTGCCAGGCATCACTTTCACCTCAGAATCTTTGTGGCAATTGCTTGAGTTTTAATGTCAAATCAGAAAGACAGAATGAATCTAAATTCAATTGAGAGTTTATGGCAAATTTCTGAGATGCTTAAAGCTTAAAGACTAGTCCAATTGCTGTGGTCCACAAAAAAAGTTGAAGGAAGGTATTTAATTCAGTTTGAGAAAAAGTGCAGTTTGAGAAATAGTAGGTATTTTGATCTTAGTAGATGACTATTTCAGCATATGCTGTGAAATTTAACCTTAAGTAGACTTTCTGCTGACATTTATGCAAGTCTTATGGAAAATATTATAGTGTCATGGAGGGGAACATGGTTAACTGATATGATGCTTGGGCAGGCTTTTGAACCTTTACTCTTTATTTGCTCAGTTGTAATCCTGAGCCTGCTAAGGCTGCCTTGATAAGTACACATTACCTGTGTGAAAGGCAAAGAGTCTGCAAAAAGAGTTAGCATCTCTTCCCTGCATCTCATATGTTAGTCACCCCTCATCAGGAGCTAGAGTGCTCAGGATATCCAGCTGGCTATCAACATGCAGTTTTTGCTCCATGGCTTATGGATTTATTTGAGAAAAAAAGGGATAGGTAGGAGAGGAATGAGTGAGAAAATTACGCAAATCAGGTTCAAATACGTTGTCTTAAACATGCAATGCAGATTGTCTTGCTGTTCTAATCCTGCAACACCAGTCCCAAAATCGCCCCTTTTTAAGAAAAACTTTACAGGAACCAGGCTATACAATTTCAGTGGTGCCATTCTGCAGGTGAGTCAGATGAGATGCAGAAGCTCATGAGAACTGTGAGAAGGCCCCAGTCTGTGAACAGCTTGTGGCATGCAAAGACAACTTCCAGCTCATTTTACTCTGTAGTTATGGCTGACCTCTGCAACTTATTATCTTCTTCACTTATTTGCTGTAGTTTTTCTCAGAGTATGCGTACACTGCCAGAGCTCCAAGCAACTTGAAGCAAATCATGAGCCCATGTCTAAACAGTCTGCCTCTCAACAAAACCTTTCGGTTGAGGTGTGGCATGATGTTAACCACAGCAGATCTGCAACTAACCAACAGTCAAAGCAAAGTTTACCTTCATTTAAGCTTGTACAAAGAGGGCAAACAGGCAACAGCGCTTTGTATTTCTTGGTGAAAGATGTTAAAGAAAACTTTAATAGCATAGTTTATGACAACAGCTTTACACGTATGTGAGCAAAAAGGAGAACAGACTTCTTTCTTTTGACCTTTCTAGTAATGCCTCAAGCATCTTTACAGCAGACTGTCCCCACTCAAGTGCCTCCATCAGACAAAACCACACAAATACCAGCTCTGTAGGAGAGGAAATGGTGAGACTTCTGCCATTCTACCTCTACTGCAATAACTATACAGGGCTTCGACTGTCACATGTGTTCATACAGATAAAAAACATTGCTAAATGCACATACAACCCCAAAACGCTTCTCACCACAGACCACAAGCACCTCCTTCACCACTAGATGAAAGAGCTTTAGCACATTATCTCTCTGCTTTCCAGATTAGTTTTTCCTCCTCTAATGCTCCACCCTCATTTTGTGCTCAGCTTCAAGTTTTCAATGAGTTCAACAAACTCCTAATGCTGTAGGACCCACCACAGACACTGCCTAGTTACTGTACAACCCAGTTGTGGAGTTGTTATAATTGATGAGGAGATTCCTATTTCTGGCTGTAAATGCATGAGCAGGCCTGGTCTGTGATCCACCTGGCATACAATCAAAGGTCTGTGAAATGTCGGTCTCTTTGAAGATCCTTGAGAAGAACCAACCACAAGGACAAGTTTCACCCTCTCACCTTTCAGACCGGCACTAAAGGTTATGCTGTAACAGTTCTGCTTTGCTAGGTTATTCAAGTCTGTACAAAGGTAACTTGTACCAATTGGCAGTGAGGCAATCTGGAGATTTTACAGGCCAGTTTTTGGAGAAACATGCTAGTAATTCAGAGACTTCAGTCATTTTAACCAGTTTCATTTTTTGATGTGACATCTTAATCCATTTACATGAGGTTTAGCAGAGTCATCCAGAAACTCCAGCTTAATCGCACTGGCTCAAAACTAACAGAACAATATCTATTTACCATGAAGATATAGGACTGATTATTATTTTTTCTTTGCTATAGAAGGCGTGGAGTTCTGTTTAAGAAATATATATATAATTTTTGGATTAAAATATTGGGTATTCAAATGTAAATTTCAAATTTTAATATAAATGACAAGGCTTGGTTGTGAAATGTCCATGTGAAGAAAAACCAATGAAAAACACTGCTGATCTGAAAATTGATGTCAATTTCAATTCCGGTAGTTGCAGCTGAATTTAATTTATTGAAACAAATTAACTGTAGCTAGTATGTTGCTAACATACTTACAGTAGTAGAAAAAGTGTTTAACTTTCCCCCCGAGCTAGGAAACTTCCATCTTATCTCAACACCCATCAAAAACTACTTTCTGACAAGTGTTCTTCTCTGTGAGAAGTCATCCACGACTGCTGTGTATCAACATACCAAAATATCACTCACAAATAGATGTCCAGCACAGTGGCTGACTTACATTCTTCTACTGTAGACTCTCTTTCATTAATCAGCTGAAAAATGCAAGGGAGCAGTTAAAAAAGAAGCCTTGCCTCGCAGCTGTGACAGTCTGCCACGACACATCTATCGTGTCTAAGCCTCCAGTCACAATTTCTTTCCCTCCATCTGGTATAAATATTTAGTACTTTTGATATCGCTGTTTCAAAAAAATTGATTTATACTATTTAAATCTTCAGGTATTCCTTGCCTCTGATGTATATTGAAGGAAATGGCATATCTCGACTCTTCACCTACCTATGTTTTTCTAATGACAACATAGCTATGTAGTGAATTTTTACATGGTGTTTGGAACAATGGCAGCCTTGAACACAAATTTAAGGATTTAATAACAGTTGCAATATCCCTGTCATTGTCCACACCAAGAGGGCTTACTGGATGTTCCACTTCCCTGGTGATGAAAATGAGAATAGTTTTGGAGTTCTCTTATTCTGACGAAATCTAATAACCTTCACCAAAAGAATGGTGGCATTTCCCTGAGAACTTATCTCTGTAAAGTTTTCTGATTTAAAGTGGGTTTTCAATTTTGCCAGTCCTTGTGAGTCCAGTGATTACCTTCAGGCTCTTAAGAAAAAGTTACTGGAGCATCAGTGGGCATCAGAGTTTCAAAGGGACTATTTGTCTGTGGAAAGACAATGATGCTTGTCAGCATCTGCTTGTTTGTTCCACACTGTTGCTGAGGTAATCCCTGAAAATAATTGATAGCTGTAATACTTTTAAGTAGCATCCACTGTTGCAACATCATTGTAGTGTCTTTCCATTCAAGGTTTATTACTGCTTAACGCATTTGCTGCCAGATTTATTCAGATAGGAAGAGGGATAAATAAAAACTTTCTCAAGCATGCAAGTGAGCCCCGACCATGTGGGAAACCTCTTGAGAAGCTCAGCTGGAGCTTCTTACAGAGGAATTCTACAGTTGGAGAATGCCATCTGTGAAAAGCAAATCCTGTTCCTGAAGCCCCATTTTATTACACTAAGTGTTGTACTTTTTTCATTGCCCTAGCTAGTTAGGTTAATGCTGTTCCTGCTCTTCTTCCCCAGCACTGCTTGTAAGCTATGACCTGTGGAGGGTGTTAGGAAGAGCGTGCTCACTCACTCATGCTGTGACGAACTACTCTGCAATGATGTAATTTTAAAAAAAAAAAAAGTTTTTATTGATAGTCAGTCACTGGGACCAAGATGAGAGGGAAAAAGCTCCTTCTGAAACCTAGGAATGACACCAGTGCTAGAAAGAGTCTAGTCATCTTCCTTTAAAGGGATGAAGCTGTAACGCTCTGCTTTGAAGAAGGAGGATTTAAATAAAAGGAAAACTGACAAAGATGAACAGGGAATGAGGATGGGTTAAAAGAAAACAGAGAACCCTCAGAGTAATTACCCTTTAATGTAAAATTCATATTAAAAAAATTCTTCCTTTTCTTCCAGAGCACAATGTGCTTTTGCAGACTGCTTTAGAAGCCATAAAGATACATTCTTACAGAAGCAATTACAATAAACAAAGAAAACAAATAGAAGCAGAGACCTCTGAGAAATGAAACTGCCCAGTATGAAGTCCAGCAGAAACTGGATCTCATGGAGGAGAGACAGAAGAGAGTGGAGGTATATACTTGACTTTTTTACTGAATGCCTACTATTTTATCCAGAAGTCATTTTTAAAATAAAGGCAGGGAACAAAAATTCAGGTGGCATGAAGGCATGAGTGATCCTTGCTATAAATCTCAGTGAATGGGGAAGCTGAGTATGTGTGGTGGTAAGGAGGCAGCCCAGGCACCTCTCCCACACTAAATGTTTTACAGTAAGAAAATTTTTTTCACCAATTTTACTGGCACCAAACAGGAAAACCTCAATACTGCACTGTACAGTATATATGAAAGCAAGCGCAAACCTAAGAGATGGGGAAGGTAGTTTAGAGGGATCAGGACAAAATTCTGCCTTTTGATTTTGATTTTCAGTCAATATTAGACTTAAAATGCAGATTCTTATTGTATTGTTCAGCCTTCATCCTGGCTTTTTGATTCAGATTTTGTTGAGAAAAAATTTGGCCCACCCATACAAAGAATACAAGATAAAAATGAGGTTCCTTGTGTTTGCAAATTGGTTTGAAAATTCTTCCCACTGCCAGAACGAAGCTATTCTCCATGCTGCATGGAAGTTGCTCTGCATTCCTGACCCAGGCAAAACTTCTGTTGATTTGAATTTTATCTCCCTGGCTGTGGGTTATAGTTCTTAAGAATTTTTTTAATGTGTATACTTTTCTTTAGCAGGATGTGAAGCACAGCTGGATAAAAAAAAAAAACAGTTTTGAAAGTATCATTTGTTTTCACAGTTGAAAGGGCAGGTTCAGCTTGAGTATTATTGTGCCTGTGTATGCAAGCATAATCAACGTTTCTTGTGGTGACTTACTATTATGTTGCTTTTTTAAATGTCTTTTAAAATGGTTGATGAAATCATCTTAATTAGATGATTTGCTTTAGCATCTGCTGCTGTTGTCGTTTCATTTTCAGTGTTTTCATTTGGTGAAAAAAAAATTCTTTTCCATCTTGCAAAACAACATAATATCTGTGTGCACATATGTAACTGCAGAGTGTATACATGTATTTTTAGCACGCTCTGTTCCTTTAGCTGTGCTTGGGTAACCTGGTAAGCTTCATTTCCTTGTGTCTGCATGATCATAATGCACAGCGTGGGGGGATTTTTGTAATGTGATAAAAGAGCTGTGAAATCTCGCATTTGCTTGTAGAAATAGAAAAAAAATCTGTCTCAACACCAGCAAAGAGTTTTTTTAGGCTAAAAAAGTGCTTTAAAACAAACTCCAAGTGGGGAATGGGACCAGAGTCTACAGTAGGTGTAAGGAGAATTAATGTTAGCTTTGAGTAGATCAATATTTAGAACTTTAAAACTGCTTCCTGTTATTCTCCTGGCTTATTTTCAACCATTTTTAGACTCAGTCAGCTGCTGAGATATTTCCTTTGTGTGAGACTCTGGGTTTTCACAAAGAGCTTCTTGCAGTTCAGAAGTTTTCATCTGAAGCAAGTCTAGGAACTGAACACCAGAGGAACAGATAGGCTGGAGGACAAGAGGCTGAGACTGTTCTGTAAGCTCAGGAAGAGCTAACTGCTTTCTTCTGAGGATAAACAGCAAAAGTATGAACAAATCTATCATATATACTCTGATGAGGATCTTGATCTCTCTTTATAGTAAGCAGTGTTTGCTTCACTCCTCACCCCAATCTTCTGAGTCAATAAATAAATTAAAAACATAGCATCTTACTGTATCCTGACTTGAAGAAACTACAGAAACAAGGGGAAAAAAAACCCCATGTGCTAGTATATGAATTATTCCACTTCATTTATTAGAGAACTTTAGATGGCACTTCTTTATAAAGGGAATTTTGCGTTTACTTTTTTAAATTAGAGTCTGCAGAGTATAAACTGAGTAAATCATAACAGTGGGAAATCACTTTCACTGGCTTACTATCAAATGTTAAACTAGATGATATATGGAGTCACTGTTAGGTGTGGATGGTTCTAAGGGCAAAAGCTCATCACTGATTTCAACGACACCAGAGTCTGACTAGTGATAAAATACTCACTGGCTTCAGTAGTTACAGAGCTGCACTGGAAGACTAGTCGTGCTCAGACAGAAATGGTATAAAAGAAAATCAACTAAATCGCAAAGAAAAATCTTTTTAACACAAGTAAACTGAGGGCTGAGCTATTACCTAAATGGAAACTGCTGCTTCTCAGGTGCTTTTGCTGTTTTCAAGTGAATGTTGCAGTTCATTTTGGCTGCAGTATCCTGTGCAGGCCTTGTGCCTGACAATGCCTCCTATGGGGCTCTGATGTGGTGGTGGGCAGAAGGACCAGACGTAGGTGCAGAAGAGATCCCAGGAGAAGATGGCAGCACTCTGAACATCTTCAGAGGCACGAGTGCCTACTGAGAACTTACTGGTGAGAAAAATAAGAATGTGTGGATTTAAGTCATGTGTACCTGAGTCATAACTGGAGTGGTAGAGTAACAGGAGCCCAGTTCCTATCTTTGATTAAAGATACTTCAGTTCTTTGCAACTTACACTGATCTGGAGAGAACTGGTCAATACGTTTGAGGTCAGAGCTGCCATCAGAGAGACTAAACGGCCAGCAGCAGTCTTGTGAAGTTCAAGGACAACGCGAAGTCCTACAGAAGGACAAGTCCCTTGCGACAATATGGGCTTGGGATTGCCTGGCTGGGGTGGGTGTCTGTGGAAAAGGTCTTGTGAACTGCAACTTGTATTTGTAAAATACGCTTTAAGTAGTGAAGGATAAAATTCAGCCCTTTAGAAAAAAATGCCTGGTCAGGAACATAATGCAATCATTTCACCTAATACTAATCACCACACACTGTATAAACAAAAAAGAGCTCTATGGTCCTACTTCTACTATTTCAATAAAAGGAGAATTACACTTTCCCTTTGGTGGATGCATTGCTTTACTCCTTTTTCAGGGGGAACTCAGACTTTCTGAAAGGAACATGTTGTATTTCAGGCTTGCCATTCACACTGTTTGTACCAGCAAATCTAGAAAACAGCTCAACTATGAACATCATCCCTTCCCCCTTCAATTTAACTTCAAGGGAGTTCAGTACCTGTTTTCATCTTATCTGCATATAGTAGCTACCTCTAACAGTGTTTAGTAACTATGTGCTAAACAAAACAAGTTCACAAACCAAAACCATTGGTTTTGTTTTCTTCTCCACAGGCATGCATATTACAGTGATAGTTGGGGGTTTGGGTGGAGTTCAGTTTGGTTTGTTATTGCCTCCGGATCACACAGCTCACAGATGAGTATGGCATTAATTTCCACAGAAGACTAGAGCTCCGGGTAGCTGATGTAGATGTTGCCATCTTATCATTAAACAAGCTTGCTCTAGCAGTGACTTACTTAAGAGCAGTGTGGGAATCAGCTCCAGTTGTGAAAGTCTTTTCAAGACTTTGAACACTTTCTTGTTACTAATACTAAGCATGCACTTAGGAAATTTGTCCCTGCTGGGCTCTGTGCTGCTCTGAATGCTGCTAGCTGCTGAAATAAGTACAGCGGATCTGGGTATGTAAGCAGCAGTGCCCGGAGACACTGGACAAATAGATTGAAACAATCTGGGGGTTTTTTCATCACTTGTTCCTACTTCTAAAATCATGCTCATGTTCTCCAGGAACCCTGACACAACACCCTCTCTCTCTCTCTCAGGAGAATAATGAGGCCCTGTGACTCACAGAACCATCACAGATAGTCACAGTCAGCCTTCCTTACTGACTAGAGATCACCATCATGACTGTCATCACCACTTGGTACCTGTGGAAACTTTAGCCTAAAAGTCCAGTTTGGGAGTCAGTAGAGAAGGAAAAAGAGAAAACAGGACATGCTGTGTTTTGCTGTACGTAACCCCTACCTCAGTGGAAAAAAAAAAAAGCAGAGACAGGTGTCTATCCAGTGGGAGGAGGTACACTGGGAGATATGGAAGAGGAGGAGAGCAGAGAGGCTCTGTGCAGCACACAGAGGTCTGCAGTATCTTTCCTTTTACACCTACAAACACTGAAAATACTGTTTTCTGCAGAGCTGGAGGGTTGTGGGCTTTGGTTTGGGGTTTGTGTGTGTGTGTGGTTTTTATTTTAGCAAACTGAATAGGTGCAGAAATGTGGTTCTTTTTTATGAAGGACTAGTTCAATTTCTTGAAATATTAAAAATATTGCATTATTACTGCAAGGTTTCACAGATGAGAAACAAAGTTGAGGCTTAAAGTAGAGTATGTTTTCTTCCATCTTGGTTTGCTGAACTGACCATAAATGTGACCCCAAGCCTAATTAATGATTTGATGATTTCAGGTGGTGATCAATAGATGTCCAGGCTTGAAACTATGGTGAATCTTTAACAGAAGAAAAAGTAATCATCACTTAAGTGGAGAAACGATCTTGTGAAAAAAAAAAAAAAGACTCATGGAGTTTAAGCAGGCTGTGAGATACTAACAGCAAATTACTTTAACCAGAATGTCTAAGGACATTTTACATTTTAGATTAATGTTCTTAATGGGCAGTTACTCATACGCTTCTCTATCAACACACAGTGCTTTGGGTAGTACTTCTGCACAAGATAAAATTACTTCTGTAATGAACAATTCCCTTCCTTTATAAATGCGTGACTGAGTTCTGTAGCACTTATCACTCAGTTTGTGTACAGCTTGTGTACAGGTACAGTATAATCTATTTTCACAGTCCTTTGCAAGTGAGTGTCATCTCACTGACAGTGGTTTCTTCACAGTCCTTCACAGAGAGACTTTCTTGGTCCCTGGAGGTGTCACTGAATTGTACTGCATTACATGCATCTTAAACTACCAAGGAGCCACAGGCACAATAAATTCATTTGTCCCTAACATTAGACACAAAGGAAAGGTTATCTGGTTTAGTATATTTCTTTATATCAAAATCACAATGTTATGCTAGTAAAACAAACTGATCAAAATATAACATGAATCTCAATGCATTTTGTATGCTGGCATTTTTATTATTTCAGACATTTTTCTATCTGGGCTCCTTTCCTAGCCCAAAGACATCTAGAATGAATTTTTAAGACAAGTAAAATATCTAACATACAAAGCCAGCAACAGTCTTTCAAGCAATAGAATTATTGTGTTACGCATTATAGTGATTTCCTTAGACAACATTTTGTCACTTCCATCTTAGGACCAATAGTTTGTCATGGTGGGTTTATGCTGGCATGCTAACCCTTAGCTTTGTTCTTTTTCTGTTTCCAGTCTTCACCACATAATCTCTCTCTAAACGGTCTGAATTTCTCCCTGTTCCACCTATGTGTGCTGAAGAAGATTTAAGCTGTTAAACTTTTAAGCATTAGAAGTCAAAATAGCAAAGCTTGTTTCTAATGTGAAGGTGAAGGAAAGGTTAGCAGAGAAGCCAGGTGGATGGCTGATGTGGTCTGACAGTTAAAGTAAGCACAGGGAGAGGAAAATTGTCACAATCACAATTTAAAGAGAAGAATTAGTAGGAGGTGAGACACTAATATGACTTCAAACAATAAGTGAGTAGCTGTCTGGGATGTGATGCCTTCTCATTTCTTAGTGACAGCAATGTATTGAGAAGTGTCTCTGAGAAGTCTGAAGAAAGCAGCAAGCACTTACTGGATCAATCTGTCTCTGCTTTTCTGAAACATTACCCCTGTGCTCAGTAGGAGAAAAGTAATGAGTGTAAAATGCACTGCTGCAAGTGTCACAAAGTAAGAAGACCTTAAGCAGAGGCTAACACAATCCACAGATGTAGACAGACTTTGAACTAGACCCAAAATATGTAATCTGTAAGACTTTTGAAGATGAAATCTGCTGATCATGAGGCAAAAGAGAGCACAAGGAAAGGAGGGAACTGGACTTGTTCATAATAATAACAATAACCACAGACTTGTCAGTACTGTGTTCCTTCTAACCCCTGGCTCCATCCAGCATTTTTCATTTTGCAGACAATTTACAGCTCTTCCTTTCCAAAGCCTTTTAGGAAAGACAAGAGAAGTTCAGTAGCTAGGTGGAGATCTTGACTTGCCCAAGGCAGAAGAAAGGTCAGGTAGTATTTCTGCTGCTTCAGAAATGAGACAGTCATGTGCCTATGCCTAACTATACTTGTAAGGTGGCTTGCTGTAAAGGCTTTCATGTCTAAAACAGCTCACGAATCTTGCAAGTTATCAGAAGCCCAACCCATGAAACTCAAATGGTGATGAACAGACCAATCACATAAGGGATAAACTAGTGTGTAGAATTATCCCTACGTGTGTTTAGTACTATAAAGAAAAAATAGATTTATGGTAGTAGGTTAGTATGGGAAACGTGACTTCTCATAGGGGAATGTGGCACTGATTTGCTATACCTGATGGATATGGGTAAGAAGCATCACCTGCATATACTGCAAACACCATGTTACTGATGTGCTGCTGTTGAAGGACCATGCAGGATCACATGCTCAGCTCGTGAAGCTTGAAAAGGCCTGTGGATGGGTTCTTACCAACTACTAAGATTATTCTTAATTAACTCTTCAAACCACCTAATACCTTAAATACTATAAGATTGCTAAGTAAATGTTCTACATTAATACAGGTTTGAACTACTAATTACAAAATGAAAGAAGAAAAAATGACAATGTAATGCACAATAATGCATCTAACAAATGTAATATAGTATTTGAGGACTCTCATTTTATTGGCAATTGCAAATGGTCATCTCATTACTGCTGCATATTTTTAGCGTAATGCTTTGCCTCAGTGGTATGAATGCTATATTTGACATCTTAAATAAATACACGAAACATTCAAGGGTTTCCTTGGGAGACAACTTTTGGCCTGAAAGTGCATTTTCAGTGTCAGTAACATAGTTCTAGTACACAGGGCACAGATTCAGCCAGTCAAAACTAGCTGGCACAAACATTGCAATTCCTATGAGCTTTTTTTCCTCTTTATCTGCATCTCAGTGTGACTCATGTATGTCCAAGCACTAACTACATAAGTTTGTGTCAAGAGATGAGTCAACTGAGAAAAAAACACATGCAAAAAAATTCAAATAATTTTTTTTTCTTACCAACCCCCCTACATTTATAAAGCTATTGCAAGAAATTCTTGTATAGTTGAATGGAGGTTGTGCTAAAAAAAAAAAAAAAGCTCCACACATCAGTGCAATGCCACCAGGAGTCCCCTGACATTTTATATGGAATTTAGCAATCTGCTTCAGCTGCACAGGGAAAGTCTTTCCAAAATGAGAAGTTTACCAAGTGGGGGAAACCTGGTACTATGACAAGTCCTTGCGCATGCGAAACCCCTAATTATTCTCATGAGAAATTTGGCTTATTAGTTTGACTAGTTCATAACCGACCAAATATGTGGAGACTGTTGGGTTAGAGTCCTTTGCTGTGGGTTTTGCAGGTCACTATTTGCTGTTAGTATTAACAGAAGGCAAAATGAAAGTTTTCTCTGGACTGAAAATACTGCCGGTTTGCTGTTTCTGCTTCTTTCTAACTCATCTCACATATTTAACACCTTAATTATATATGGCTAATACAAGCAGATTAAAGTCTATGTAACTGAGAAGATGGTGGTACCATGGCTGCTAACAGGTGAAAAGAAAAGCTCAGAGCTGTGAGAGATTTTCCTGCTGATGCCCACTTTCCACAATAGTAGGTGTAGGATAAGAAATTAGGTGTGTAATAGGATGATGTCTCAGCTCTGATTGAGAAAGGTACTTTAAAAAATCTGAGCAATTTTGTCATAGCTCAGAACCATTGTCCCCAGGAGAATATGTATGTGAAAAGTTCATAGAGATCATTTAGAGATGTAGAAAAGGATGACAAACATTTTAAAATACATGGTTTAGCAAGAATAGGAGAAATAAAACTATTCTTTGACTTGCCAGAGGAAAAGATGAAGAGAATAGCTGGGAGAAGACAAGCAAGGGAGAAAATTGGAAAAATTAGACAGAAAGATAAAAACTTTCAAGAACCAATGATAAGGTAAAAGCAAGTAAAGCGTCTACAGGGAGCAAGCAGAGTAAATAAGCAAGAGAGAGGGAAGTCAAGAAAGAAAGCCTGTATTTTCTAAGATTTTGCCAGGAATTCTAAAAAAACAGTAGGGAAAATGACAAAATGAGAGAAAATACAGAACTTGCTAAAGTGGCTGAAAGGCTACCCTCTAACCATATCCTAACTGTCCTCAGGATGAAGGAGCTTTCAGATTGCAAAACATGAGTTTGTCATAAATACTTCAGCACATCTGCATCATGCATCTTTGGGAGCAAATGTAAACAATGAAACCTTTAAATAAACACCATGAAAAACACTCTGTTTCTAATGGTTTTGAGGGTAATTTTCAGTTTTCCTCACAGAACTCTCTAAACACAGATTGTCTATAGCTATTTTTTTTGAAAACAGAACACTCAGGCTCTCAAACTAACCTAAAATTAACTCCTAAAAATCTGGTTTCTTTGTTTTGAAAAATAGCCAACGGGCCATATGCCCATGACAACACTGACTACTGTGCTAACTCTAAAATTAAAACCAAAATAACTTGTATTTCCAAGTTATTGATCATTTTCTGACCAAGTGGTTAACGAGATTCCTGCCATTAACACATCTGCATGCCCACCCCACCAGCTGTGCTTATTCACCTGTTTACAAACTCTCTTTTCTAAAGCAGAACTGTAAAATTATCAGGCTATAGCAAGTTACTTCTTTAATCATCATTTGAAAAGCAACCTTTTCCTAAAATTAGTCCAGAGAGCGGCCACATGCACTCTGCTCAGGAAATGGGAACTTGCCCTGCTGAAGGATTTGCAATGCAAGAATGCAG
This sequence comes from Psophia crepitans, assembly GCA_013399095.1. Classification (NCBI taxonomy): domain Eukaryota; kingdom Metazoa; phylum Chordata; class Aves; order Gruiformes; family Psophiidae; genus Psophia; species Psophia crepitans. The sequence continues at coordinate 776,102 of VWZZ01000301.1, read as the reverse complement.
CCTGGGATTCCCGAAAGAGCTGAGACAGGCCTTTCAGTTCTTGTGCTTTGTTTATGCAACAAGGGCTCTAGGTCCAGGTCTCAGATCCCCCACAGAGTTCACAGAACTCCTCCAAAGCATTTATTTGCTTAGTTGGATTTCTTGCGAAGCAAGTGTTTGGTAATAATGGGATTCTAGGTACTGCATGATGTAAATCATACACAATTTTAAAAGATCATAGTGTGCATTTATGAATTTCTGTGGTGGTGGTCTTCAGGCGCAGCAGCATCACAATACATGTTTCAAAAACAAACTAAACTTGTGACAGTAAAGACAACTATCATTTGCTACAACAGAAAGTAGTTGTTGTGTTCTCCGGTTTAAGAGAAAATACTGTCTAGGGGAGGGGAGTCTAACTTCCAGGATCTTTGTCTCCAGACACTTCACTTAAGCAAATCTCCAACCATCCTCCCCACAGAAAAAGATCCCATTATTGTAGTTCTTGCTACTACAATAAATGAGTTGGCTTAAGTGGTTTTTTCCTTCCTTCTTGACAGAGAGCCTCAGCATGAAAGATGACAAATTGTCTCAAATAGTAGTTAATCTTTAGAAATTATTTACAACAAGTCAATGCCCCCAAGAACAAAAGAAAGCATTTAATGTGGCAGACCATGATGTAGGGGAAGCAGTAAAAGGGAAACACAGCTTGAACTGTAATATTGCTGGGTAACTTACATCTCCCTGCTGAAGGCAGCAGAGTTGCCGTTACCGAACAGCTAATCTGTTCTACTGTTTTTTAATCAGATGTTGGCATTATCTGCCACTAATTGCTTTTTCATTTCCACTTGTAATTATTCCATTGCATGTTTGTGGTGAGAAGCTGAAAATGAAGCAGATCACCAAGAAAGAATTAATTGTTAATGAATAATCATCAGTAGGAAGCCAATTTCATTATCTTCAAAGAGGTAGCCAGAGATTAACTACTAACTGGGGTTCTCCTACCTTCAGTGCATGACTGTAAAGTAATCACAAATAATCACACCCTCCAACTTCATCAATTATTTTCTATTATGTCAATTGATACCCATTCTTAGTTTCACTGTTTAATGTTAATGGTAGTATTCAATCTGGGGAGTGCTAATTGGAAGGTGTGGTATTCAGTGGGCTTCAACTCTCGTTATTAGAGCATCTTTTTCATTAGCACCTGCTTCTAGGAGGGACCTGGTGGTAGTTACTAAATTTACCATGTTATAAATGTATTAACTTTATCAATAAATTTTAGACAGTCATTTAAAACAGAACAATACATGCAAAGCTACTTTCTCAGCAATGCACACCAGTAGGTCTGTTTTTAAAACATGCCATCATTAACTGTCACATCAAACAGTGATTTGTTGTCAATCCTAACCCATGCCACCTCTGTAAAGTAGCAATGCGTTCCTTTCTTCTGAAGATTGTATGCAATGTGTTGTGATCGCTGGTTTTAGCCAAAAGACTCAAAAGTAGCAAAGGTCATTTTCTCACTAAGGCAAGATATTTTTGTCATCTATCACGACAAAGCATGATGTGCTGATGTCACTGCTGCCACAAAATATCGCTCGAGTTGTGCATGTCTGCATGCAGAGTAGGCTTCTGCTATATTTCCTTTTTGGCACAGAATGTGATGATCTATTAAATAAATATTAATCCCTCACTGCCTTCAAAGCTGTCTCTGCCATATTAGGATTTTAAATATCTTTATTAATTGCCTAACTACCTTTTCCTAAATTCCCCATGGGGTCCTTTGATACTAGTCGCTCTAATGTGTTACCATGTGATGCATGGCTTCACTCTGCTGTAACATAGAATGTATTTTTAGCCAATTTTGTTTTACAGATGTTTTGACAAAATCAAAATTCAACATTTTCAGACTCCAAAGGTAAGCAGACCTAGAAAGAGACATTACAGCACTACTTTTTTAAAAAGATAGAAAGCAGTCCAGTCTCAGTTCATGTTTGTGGAAAATGTTTGTGATCAAAACCATTCCATGGGTAAATACTTTCTGTTTCTAAGCCACACAGAACACATTAGTGTGAAACTGGCAAAAGAAGCAATAGGAAAGGTTGTTTATCGAAATATTAATGATAAAATTATTGCATGAGGTCATTATTCACATGAAAATGTTCTTGCTCTAAGTAAAGCTATGATAGGATAAAAAAGATCACAAAAAAATGTTAGATCAAACCAAATGCTTTCACCTGGTGGAGAGGATCATTTAAAACTGAGATTTCAAATATAGTCCAAGATTTTGGGTGCCCTCCTACAAAAATTAGTAGACAAACTGCCTTGTGTTTTTTTTCCAATTCCTGCATGTCACAAGCTGAAAAGATTGATCAAAAGACAGTACAAATACACAGCTTTCATGTATGTTCAGATTGTAATGAAGTTCTGTATATGCAAAAGCTCTCAAACTTAGTCTAGCCACATGTCCAGGAGAACAAGGATGAAATATGAAAAAGTAAAATGACAACCAGGAAAAAACAGATGTACTTTGTGATAGTCCTGGAAGGATCATTCCTGAAATGTAATAGGAGAAACTTACTTTCAGTAAACTAATTTTGACAGCTGCAAACAGAGTCACAAGCACCAAAAATGTTACGCTTGTGTATTTACGCATTCGTATTTTTGTTGCAAAGGTCTGATCATGTAGCTTACAAAACTGAACTTGCCCACGTCCTCCAATCCCTGGCAGAGTCTAAGTTATACACATTTTCCCATAGGATACTTCGTGTTGAAATGATCACAAAATTTTATAACCAGAAGTTCAGTTACTTCTTCTGTTTAGGGGGAACAAAAGGTCTGATGAAGCATCTCCTGGCTCTCCTAATTAGAGTTTTGGATTCACTGATGAGAATACTGATCTAATTAGCTATGCATATTATTTTTGTAATTGGCCAGGACAAACTGGTCTTCAAGAATATTTCAGACTTTTTCTGCTGTGTCTTATTCTGTGGTATTTTTGTCATGCCACAGACTCTGCAGAGAGTATAAGAAATAGCACTTAATTTTTCTCTGACAAGCAAAAGTTGGGAAGTGTTCATCTATTGTTGGGCCTTCTCCTGTGAACTTCCCAGCTTTCGTTTCCGACCTTTCATGCATTAAAGGAGGCATTTTAATTTGTATTGCTAATAGCTATCTGTCACACTTAGGCTGATGTATCACAGACCCAGATAATACTGCAGGCTTGGGTTTCCCCTTGTGTTTAGCCTAAATTGAAGCTTATATGAGAACACTTTGACTATCACTCACTTTGAAATGAAGGTGATGCTTTTATACTAAGAAAAATGTTTTGAGAAAACAACATACTGATGGCACAGTGGGAGATAGTAGGAATGCCATCTTTTTGTTACGAAGGTTCATAGCCAAAGGGTCACAAAGACTGGCTGATTTTATTGTTTCCAGCGAAGAAATGCTGATCACAAGATAATTCAGAGGTAGGTCCATAGTCCAATGCTAGCTAGAATCTTTGTTATAAGAAAATGTAGCCTTTCTTTTGGATCTGGCTCTCTGCCACATTGTGTTTTTCCTTTGTCATAACCAGATTGGATTATTGCAGTAAGCCTCTACATAGCATTACACCTAAATATTCATCTCAAAACTTTAGGGAGCAGAGCATAAAGTTGCCTGCCTAGCTGGCTTAATTTTTGTAAGTGACATTCTACAGATACTCAGAAAAATGGTTTAGTATGCATTTTATTTCTGGAAATAAAATAACTTATTAGTACAGATCACAAAGCACTTTAGAGCTTATGTCCTGTTTCCATGTGAAATTAAGTGGAGTACTTGAACTGCGAGCCTCCAATTTACACATCTTCTAGAAGATCCTGTAAATTTGTAACTTGACTCAATTTTTAGACAAATTGCAGCTGATTCCTTCATGTTTGTATTAGAATGAAGGAAACTTTTCAAATTTGGTGCATAATGTAGAAGAGGGATCTGTAATATGCCTATAGAGTTCAGTGATAGAAAACTCTTTTCAGATCAATCAACTTGAAAAAATTGTGGAGCTGGAACACAAAGCATCTTTATCTTTGCTGCTATCATCAAACAAAGGAAAAGTGTTTCCCTAAAGCTATAAACAAAGGAAAATAAGACTTCCATAGAAGTAATACAGGTTTCCAACAGCAGAGAAAAATATTTCCTCTATTACTGACTACAATGAGGAATTTATGACTCTCTCAGTATTTCATCTTATTGTCTGCTTATCTATAATATAAACATGCGAACTATTAAATCCATACTCAATTAGAGACCTCTTGCATCTATCATATAAATCATCATGGGTCATGTTTTAAACGTCCAGTTACCTTCAGCTTTCAGGAGAGTAGTAGATATCAAAATCAGCAAAACAGTTCATGATTTATGTGGCATGTTATGAAAACCAGTACCAACCAGTATGCCATTTCTGAGCAAGTATCAAGACTCTGCAATCTCTGCTTTCCTTAGATGGATTATTCACACTACAGTCAAAATGTCACCAAAACCAACACAGAGAATATATATGTTTATTCAGGCACACCCCACCTCATAGATTGACACGATGGACTTTGACAGTTCTTTCAGAGTCATACCAGTGCATCATGTCCTGTGTGGCTGTTGTTCATGTACACAAGTCTGTGCACTGAAACTTCTTATGAAATATTTATCCCCAGAAAGGTAATGTGCATTACCAGTAACAACTTCCCTAAATAAAAATAAGTTAGTCATTTGCCATTTCCCCCCAAAGCACTAAGTGTGCATTACAGATTAATGTCTCCAAATCTTTAGCTAAAAAAAAAACCAAACAAACCCACAAAACCAAAACCAAATCAAAATAAAACCAGAAACAAAAAGAGCAGGGAAAAATCTTTATAATTTATAACTGCCTGAACAAACTAGGTGAAAATTTTATGCCTTTTGAACACTTTAAAAGGGCCAAACAACCAGCTGCAAAGTGGAATTTATAATTGGAAACAGTGACACGTTATACCCTACAGCAGCATCAAGAGTACTTTTATAATACTGTCACCTGAATACAGGATAATTTCATTTGGCAACAAAGTCCTTGTATCAGCCACTCCTGAAACCCACTCAATTAAATATTATAAAATACACAGTCATATTTATGCATTCATTTATAGGCTTTCTTCTATATTCCAAAATAAAATTTTGACATAGCATACATAATTCTGCCTGGTTTTGGGGGGTTTTAATTAAACTATAAGGGAATTGCCCTTCTAGCTGAAAATCTGTTTTCTTTTGCATTCCCATCCCTCCTATGTGCTACATTCCCTCTTAAATTCCACATGGATTCTATGGATTTTATTTAAGCAGGGACAAGTTGCATGAACAGATCTGCCCTAGAGAAGTTTGCCTCTTTTAGCATGCAACCCACTACTAATGCTCCTTTTTCATTTAGGTTTTCAATTTGGATGAATTCCAAATTACCATTTATTCCAATAGAAATGCAACTAATTACACAAAGCATCTTAATAAAGAATGGAAACAAGATTAAAAGCTCTCCTCCTTCTGGTGTTTCAATGTGTGGAATTTATAAAATGCAGAAAGGTGCTTTAATTTCAGTTAGTAGTTAGGCCTCTTAAACAATCTTTTATCCGGTGGTTTAGTACTAGCCAAATGGAACGGTATTCAAGTTGAAGGCAAAAAATAGTCACTTTATATGCATTTATTGCACAGGATTTGCCTTCCTCACTATGTTTCCTCATGTTTTGCAAAAAAATTACAGACAAGCTCTTCGCATACGATGTACCCAGAGCACCTATTCTGCCCTAAAAAGATGTTTCTGTCTTCAAGAGCTTTGCAGACTATGAAGAGATGAACAAATATGTAACTGGGGGAAAGAACAATAATAGATATTTTACAGGTCATTTTGAGTCACTGAAATCAAAACACAAATGGAGAAGCATAGGGAAAGAAGGTATATTTAAGGAAGATAAGTATTGTATGAACGATGATAACAGTAGCAGTGCTACCACCAGAGAGGTGAAGATGGTGACTGAATTCTCTGAAGGCAATAACGGACTCTGCAAGTGGGCAAGTCTGATGACAAATTTTTAGTCTTGAAATTACCCTACAGAAAGAATGGATGTACTAGGAAGTCCAAAGAATAGATTTTTCCCATGTAACCATTGCCCACAGTCCAGCCTATGTAATTACAGATCCGTGCTGGCAAGAACAGATTGCAAGAGCACAAAGGAAAGGGACATTTCCTTCTGCTACCTCCTCTGCACTACAAAAAGCTCTGGCAGGATCCAGTTAACCCAGCCACTGTACAGCACAGCACATCCTAATACAATGTTGAACAGTTAAGACTCAATCCCTGCATAAGGAATCTCTCTTATACCTGTGTTGTGATCTGTTGAACAAATTACAGTATTGGTGGTCAACCAAACAGAAAAAAATCTGGTACAGAACTAAATGAGAGAGCTGGAACTTGGTAGAAACTTGTGGGAATAGTAGAGAAAGCTAAAGTTGGAGATTAAACTGAAGTAAGGATGTGCTTTAAATCAGTCAATACCTCACTCTGAACCTTCATGCTTGCAAGAATTTTCCATTGACTCAAAGGCTACTTGTGAAGGGGTGTTACAGCAATTTACAGATTAGCACAGGAAAATATATCTGGCCACCCAGCAGGGCCACTGCCACTGCTGGTAGTCCTCCTCCCAGATTCAATGGCTGTATGTTGTCTCCCAAAAACATGGTACACTGTTTGTTTCTTCCCTTCTCAATTATTCAGTTCATGGTTATATGCAGCTTGATCAAAAATAACATTTCCTGGTGCTACAACAAGTTAGTAAGTAGGAATGATTGAGAGGTCAAAAATGAGATGCTGCTAGTTTTGCTTGCTTCATCCTGTGTTTAGTTTTCAATGGGATCACCATGAGAAACTACTGACTATATAGAAGAGATTTCCAGATCTCACTGATGGAGCTTGTGAGATACCTACACACCAGTAAGATTCATTATGTTCCCTGGTATACATTCACTTTATAGCAACAAGCATCTGAAATACCTCAGAGCTCAGGAGTACGTAAGAGAAAAACAAAGCCTTCACAATTGTTTACATTGCCAGTAAGTAGGGGAAAACAGTGCAAAATGAAATTCATTTATTGCAGAGGAATTTGTCACTCTCAGCACAAATGAAAGGGTAGCACAAACTGATGAAAAGAGTCTCTCTGTCAATAGAAGGTAATAATTAGTGATTTATGTCTTATTCTTCACAAGCATCACTTGCTCACATTTAGGGTACTGCCAGCTAGTAAATCAGCTATTTACAAAACCAGCTCATAGTACTTTCTGGTACTAAACTCTGGACTGGTCTTTGCAGTGCTGTTAAAGACAGGACAACTAGGAAATCCCACGATCTGACAGCATAAAGGTCAATAGCTGGGAGTGAAACACTGTAGAAATATGCCAGAGGCTACAGCCAAATGGTCAACTCATTACAGAGCCTCAGCTGTAACCTCTCAGCTCCCTCTCCCCAGCAGCTTACAGAAAGCATGGCCTTTGTTTCCACAACAGCTTCCTTGAAATCTCACTCTTCCCACCCCCACCCCCTCCCCATGGTGTTATCAGAGTAGACAGGATATAGCTACTATTAAGAATGATACATAGTTTTAAAAATTGGGGCAATTTTTGTTGTAGCGTAGACTATGCCCATCTGTACTAATTCATTATCTCAATAGTCAGTGCTAACACAGTTCTCAGTAGTCTCTCTTACAGGCAATAAGGAAACACCATAAATGCTGTGCATATCTGCAGCTGAGTACTTATGTAAGAACTGTATGTACCTGTATTTTTTATAGTGTATAAAGGCTGTCTTCATAAAACTGTTTTGGGTTTTTTTGTAAGATCTAGGAAAATTGCTTAACACTGCATCTCTTTGGACCCCTTGGGCAGCTCTATAAACCTTTACATATTTTAAAGATCTAGCCAGAATCTATAACTGAAATCTCACAGAATCACAGAATCACAAGGGTTGGAAGGGACCTCAAAAGATCATCTAGTCCAACCCCCCCCACCAAGACAGGGCCACCTAGAGCACACCACTCAGGAACATGTCCAGTCGGGTTTTGAATGTCTCCAGAGAAGGAGACTCCACAACCTCTCTGGGCAGCCTGTTCCAGTGCTCTGTCACCCTCACAGTGAAAAAGTTTTTCCTTACATTAACCCGGAACCTCCTATGCTCCAATTTGCACCCATTGCCCCTTGTCCTATCGCTTAGTGAGGCCGAGAAGAGCCTGGCTCCATCTTCCCGACACACACCCTTAACATATTTATAAACATTGATGAGGTCACCCCTCAGCCTCCTCTTCTCCAAGCTAAAGAGACCCAGCTCCCTCAGCCTTTCCTCATAAGGGAGATGTTCCACTCCCTTGATCACCTTAGTGGCTCTGCGCTGGACTCTCTCCAGCAGTTCCCTGTCCTTCTTAAGCTGAGGGGCCCAGAACTGGACGCAATACTCCAGATGCGGCCTCACCAATGCAGAATAGAGGGGGAGGAGGACCTCCCTCGACCTACTGACCACAGCCCTTCTAATGCACCCCAGGATGCCATTGGCCTTCCTGGCCACCAGGGCACATTGCTGGCTCATGGTCCATCCCCCCGTCCACCAGGACCCCCAGGTCCCTTTCCCCTACACTGCTCTCCAGCAGGTCAGTCCCCAACCTGTACTGGCACATGGGATTCTTCTTTCCCAGGTGCAAGACCTTACACTTGTCCTTGTTGAATCTCATCAGGTTCCTCCCCGTCCAGCTCTCCAGCCTATCTAGGTCCCACTGAATGGCAGCACATCCCTCTGGTGTGTCAGAGGTTAATGTGTCCATTAACCCAGTTCTGCAAACCTTTTTCAAGTAAACTTAGTGAGAATCTGCATAGCTAAGCACCTTCAGAGCAGGGTGCATATTCAGACCATCAGTCTCCTAGTGCAGATTTTCATGTCAGTGGCCATTGCAAAAGTATTAATTCTCTGTTCTTTGCAGGTTAGTCAAGCTCTCAAGATAAAACTAACAGAGTTTCAGTAGAGACATATAAACCGGAAATAATAAATGCTATGAAATAAGGGCAAGAGATTAACATAATTATTCTTAGATTTTGAGATATAGCAATATTTCCCCTGTTATTTACAATATTGCATCAATTGGCTACTCCTTTACAGCTTTCATTTGGAGAGACTTTAGGAAATAGAAATTGTCCAAGTGCTTCTGGATTTATCCAGTGTTTGAATCATATAAAGGAAAATTGAAGAAGAGCTGATTAGTGCTAATACATTATTTTCCTACAACAAATGCTAAGCTATTAATTATTTCACATGAATTAATGAATGTTTACATGATCTAATTGCATGTTAGTTCCTTCTGTCTAAAAATTAATTTTAAGAAATATTTTCTCTATATGGAAAGAAGAATCACATTTATCAACAATTACAGAAATCTGAAATTCACATCCATTTTTACTCTGTTCTAGAGCAAATATCAAAACTTCACCACTTGGTCCAATGTTGCAGTAGTATTTTAATGATAAATATGTATTTTATATTGAACTTGGAATAGATTCTATTTTTTCTTCAAAGTGCTCAATTTTTACTTTGATAACACAAAATTTAAGGTGTGACATATCAAGAATATACAGAGTTTAGTCAGTTATATGGATGTAGATTGAGTTAACTGTACAAGTGAGTTCAGAAAAGCAACTAAGATAAAAAGAAATACAAGTATGTAGTGAGGGTAATGTTTTATGGAAGATTAATGCAAGTAGAATAGTATACACGTAAGACTGAGTTTTCAGTTAATGTGGGTGGCAAAATTATATGATCAACAGTCACTACCCAGTTAATGAGATTTCAAAAAACAAGAAAGGAAGAACATCACATCCTTGGTTATTTTTGATAATACAAATAGTATCTCAAATTCACATAGTACATCAAAGGTTTCCCAGCTGTTTTACGAACAAAGACATCTGTGAAGGTGTTAAACTGACCAAGGATAGTTCACTTATACTGTGTTAATATACCAATACCTTTATACCTGCTCTGCTTATTGCCCAAGTAATGAGTGGAAATGCCACCTGAAGAGTTATCTCAAAACAGAGAGAAAACTGCACTAAATGCTGATTTGACAATCAAGTAAATTACTTAATTGACTTGACAATTTTAAGAAAAACACCAAATAAGACTGTCAGAAAGATTCTGAAAGTCACTGTTGGCCCTTTCCATACTGAATGAGGGAGATGGCACATCCCTGCCTGTGGAGTGGCTGACTAAAAGACTGACCAAAAGACTGACCAACAACCTATCAGCCAGCACGTGTAAACTGCCATTGTAAAGCAGCATGGACTAATTCCAGTGAGCTGCTAGTTCCTAGCAGCGGGATCACAAAGGAGAAGTTATCAAAATCATTTAAAATCTGTGAATGCAACTAGACTGCAGCTGAACCAGTGGGACAGGTCTGGGAGAGACAGCTTGCCTCTGTGTGCTTTGAGGGAAGATAAGAACACCAGCAGCATCTCAAATGTTTTTGGAACATCATTGCATAGCATGGCTCCCTGAGAAGGATACTCAGAGGAAATATGAGTAGTGGAGCTGGCAATTAAAGGTGCAAATATTATAAAAAGAAGAGGAAAAGGCAGCAACAAGGCGACATGGTCACTTCTCAGGAGAGATCCTTTTATGATCTAATAAGTGTATCTCTAGTTCTTGCTGTTCACTCTGTGAATGCATAATGTAAAATAACAGACATTTGAGTTGTTAAATTTGCTTCCTCTACTAACTTTGTACTAAGGAGTAACTCCTGTTCTTCACTTGCTCACACAAAAGAAGAGCCAATATGCTCTCTCTTCCCGTAACAGTTGGGGATACCTTAAAGGCTGGGATCACTGCTCAACCTGATAAACCGCCTGATGGAAGGGATCTGTTTCAGATCACCTCTGAAACGAAAATGTTATTACAGAGGTTCTTTGTAGGTGCCAGACCTAATTTTCTTCACTCTAGCTTTTGAGTAAAAGAAAAAAAAAGAGAAAAAAAGTAAAAATAACCACACACACACACGAAAACCCAACCCAAAACAAAACAAAACAAAAAACCCAACCACAGAAGCTGCTGTTGATACCAGTTAATGACCATCCAGCAGGAGCTGAGGATGAACGGCTGCAGCAGGTACCTTCTCCAGATGTTGCCAGGAAGCATGACTTTTGCACACTTATCAAGTAGCTGTGCTCAATGCTTTCCCAAATACTTCAATACTGCCACTTTATTCAGCTACACTTTCCTGTTCACTTCCCTTTTCTCTGGTCTCCCCGCTCCATATCCCTTTGTCTCCCAACAAAACCCCATCACTGAACTTTATAAAGGTACAAACAGAAGAGTTGTGGTATTAATGCGACATCTCAAAATGTCACTGTTACGTTTGTTTTATCCTCTCCCTGCTTTGCCTGTTCAACTGTAAGTTCTCCCAGATGGGGAGTCCCGATATGTTGTCTGTTACAAACTAGTGTCATTCTCAGCTGAAATCCCTTGGCACCACTATAAATACTACTGTTAATAAAATCATTATCTTGGACTTCACTAAGTGTAAATGTGAATAAGAACATAACACCAATCAACTCTTTCAATAAAAAGTTTCTCATACTCTCTCCTTTTCCCCCTCCTGCTCATTACTTCAAAATATTCTGTGAAAAACAGCCAATTAAGTTATTTGTCCTCAAATGCTGAAGAGTTTGGAAATGCAACTTCCTGCACAACTTTCATATTTTTCTATATATCTTCATCCTTAGATTTTGCCTGCCTTTAATGCACACATAGCTTATTTTCTGAGATGGAAGCTAGTGTCACGTGCATTTCAAAGCACTTGACTGAGTCCTGGAGCATTCACACAGCTGTGATTGACACTACTTCCTCATCAGTGACAGGTGGCAGGATAATAAATAAAAGAGATGCCAGAGAAGAGTCAATGGCGCTAGGGAAGGACTCAAGCTCTGTCTAAGGATTTCCAACAGATCCAGCCTTCTGAGCTTGCAGGCAATGCATCTAAAAGGTGCCACTGTGAATTTATCAGTCGCATCACTGATTCACTGATTCATTGCCTCATGTCTCCCATCAGAGGATCAAGACTCTGCCAGAGCGTTGCCAAGCAACCCTGTCTTGGGCTAAACACAAAAATAGGTGCCACAAAGGCTTCATGATTGACTGAAGTCCCTTTTCTTCACACTGGCCATCTTGCCTTCAGTTTCCATGCAGGTGTCCATGGCCCCAAAAGCTTTGCTGCTGCTAACCTCTGAAAGGAATGTGTGGGAACAGATCGTTGGCTGCAGTGAGCTGCAACTAACTGTTGCAGTGGTATAAACAAAAGGTCTTTACCTTTAGCAAGAATGTTATACCCAGAGTATGCTTTTGATGCTGCTGCCACTCACTCAGCCTACAACCAGCAAAAGATCATCACTAGACTTTTGGCTCACAAGCTGCATATAATAAGATTGTAATAAGATCCATCATCTAAGAGTCACGGACTCAATCTATGCCACACAGCAGCAATGCTAAATAGGTGTTTGCATTCATTTGTTTATTTCCAGCTGTCTTGATAAATACTCATTCTTTTCCAGTGCCAGTCCTTAAGCACCATTTTGAAAACACCATCAATGAAAATTAAAGACTTTATTTTGGAAGGCAGAAGTTAATAAAAGAATCAGCTTTTATATCCCTATTTATTACTTAGAGCTTAGATAATTTCATTTATTTTAGTGATACTGCTCTTGGTAGTACTTTGTTTTCTAATGTTAGTGACTGGTTATCCATTTTTAACCGAAGTATTCACAAGAGTGTTTTGTTTAAAAATGCACAAAGGTATCTTATTAAATAATGTCACAAACATGAAGTTCATTATTATGCAAATGTCATCCTCAGAACAGATTTGTTAATTGCAACTCATTTGCATAATTAATGAACTCTCAAATGAATAATGCCTTTGCAGATTTGTGCAGCATTGTTTTAAAATAAATTATAAAATACATGTCAAATGAAGAGTGCTTCTTAGATTCCCATAGCATTGTTTGAAAATTAATTACCAAACGCTTGTCAAATTAAAATGAGTTTATAGTTTTTACAATGTTATTTTAAAATTAATCACAAAATAAAATGTCATCATATTAAAGTAAATAACTTGTTCCTTTTTTTACCCAAAAAAAGCAGAAAAATATGCTTAAACTTTGGGTACATTGTTTGTTATACTGATCCTGAGTTTTAGTCATTTTGTCATAGCATTATGATTTAACAAACCTGGTAGTTGTTTGTATGTTAATGTTTTAGTAAATTGAGATTAATTTAATCATATTGTGTTGGATCTCTACTAGTACTAATGATTAATGATGGTGCATGTAAAAATGTTGTGTGGGCAAGGTCATGATATATTAGTAACAAAAAAGCCTGGACTTCCAGTGACTGTAGAGTCATGCTTCCTTTTATAAAGGGTTATGTATCTTTAAAACTCATTGGGTTTCTGGACCTTTTTAAACAGTGCCTTGAACCAGGACTCTTCCTTTCTTGTCATATAACTTATATTTCCGGCTTTCACAGAGAAAATCAACCTAAAAGCTCAGGAAAGCCAAAACATTCCTGCATTCATAACCATGCAGCCTAAATGAAGTCAGATCAGTCTCAGGAATTCAGCACTACAGCTTGATATCTGTCCACTATTTTAAAATCCAGATTATGGATGATCTTCCACTCTGAGACATAAAACCATAGACAGATTCTCTGCTTTCTGTAAACTGGTGGTCACTGGCTCTACAGGAAGAAAACCCCTTTATCTCCGGAGTACCTGAGCATTTCCGTAACTGATGGAGGATTGAAAGACTCTGTTAGATGCAGCAAAAAAAGGCTGTGAAGGCACTTTACCAGCTGGTTGAAGATTAGCCTTGCTAGGTAATGAGAGAGCTTCCAACAATTTCACAATACTCTGACTTACGTTAAGATTCATCCCAAAATAATTAATAATGTCTATAGCCTTTTTTATTTACACACCCAGGAGAAAGAACAGATCTTTTATTCTCTTTTACATTGTCCATTCTTCTTAAGAACAGTTCTATCCTGTAGACACTATCATATTTATGATTTTACTCAGTCTCCTGCAGTATCTTGACAATGCAAACATAAATATATATATATGTGTGTGTGTGTGTTTCCATGTATGTAAAGAAACATCATTTGGACTCGAGCCAAGAAGTTCAGTATGAACAGATATTTCATCTATAAAAAGAAGAGAAAAATAAAAATATCCCAGTTCCTGGAATTTACTCTGGGATAGTTAAGGTTGTGTATGACCGTGGAGTGATGGAAGAAAATATAAACATGCAAAATAGATTGACTTATTTCAAAGACTTCTTCAAACTGACAGTCCCAGGGACTATATCCTTGGGATATAGTAATAGGCTAGAGATCAGGTATGTGATGCGATCAGATGGATCAGAGGGAATCATCTTTTCTGCTCTTCCAATGCAGCAGCTTTGGGATTCACATTTCTAAGAAGCAATAGGGATTAGCAATAAAAGAGGACAAGCCTTTCCTCCACAGATTTCGTTCTGTGCTTTCAGATGACCATGACTGCTGCAGCAGTACTGCTACTGAGGGAGAACAGTCTGTAAAACACAATAAAGCTAGTGTTGTTGCAGAACATGCTTCTCCAGACAAGCATGGTGGGATGTGACTTCTGTCTGTGACTAAACAATGGAATTTTGGGGGGACAGTGATCAGCGGTGACACACCAAAACTCTGGAGTGAAACAGATTACATTGAAGAAATCATGAAGTCCTTGAATTTAGGTATCATTAAGCCAATTGCAGGTGTGAGAGCTTCTAATGGAGAAGGCTATAGACACTATCATTTTAAAGTTTACTTCACTTGGTTACTCAGGAGCTAACTAGTTGTGTATGAGTCATCCATCACCATGACTGTTGCCCTGGAGATTTAAAATACTTAATGTGTTGTTGCTGTATTGTGTCACTGAGTTTACTGGTGTAGAGGAAGTTAATGTTTTTGCACAGAGAGAGTCCATGTAGAGAACACTGCTTGCCCTTCAGACTAGTCCCAGCACCTTAATACCAGGAGAAAATATTTGCTTTGATGATACAGAGTCTGTTTGATTACTGTGGAAGACTGGTCTGCATTAAGCAGTCCAGAAAGAGCCATTGGTTTTAGAAACTTCACTGGATTAAGCAAGAAATGTTTCCTCTTCAGAGTGTCATGGATATTAGTGGACTCAGGATTACTTTTTATTTGAAGTTTGCATTCTGCATTCCTTTTTTATACAATCTTTGCTTAGACAAAAGAAAGAAGCAATTTAACTTAACTTTACATCAGTGTTTTCTTTCTTCCTCCTTGCATCTGTGCAAAAGCTATAGAATTACTGGAGCACAGGGTGTAAAGTTTCTGGACATCCAGAAGGATATACTCTGCGAATGCTCCAAATGGTTGAGAAAACAAACATTTCGGCTAACGTATACTGGCGCAGGTCAAACTGTATCACTACTAGTGCATAGTGGCAACAATACCACATTGAAATATATGCTGTCCAGATCATAGGCAATCCCTATGTAGATTAAAATCTAACTTTCATAAGAAAAACACCTCTTTGGCAAAAATACCATATATTGCAACAGAAATTAGCAGTAGTAGAGATGAATATGATATACTTTATATGTACACATATATACTGATTAATTACAAAGCAGCTTGCAAAAATAATGAAGTGCTGTAGTCCTAATTATTAGTTGGATAAACCAGAGAATAAAATAGTTAAGGATCTTGCCTGGAATATTACAGATAGTTAAGGAAATAAGAATAGAATCAAGATCTTAATCTGAATCATGTGTTCTCTGTTGTGATTCTACATTTTAACTACAACAAGAAGAATTCTAACTTTAAAGTTTCTTCTCAGTTGTAATTTTCTAAATTCACCATTGTTTCTATGTGCATTATTATGAAAAGTAGACATTTTTGTCTAATAATTCTGTTGTTGCCTTTTCTATTAGTGCAACAATTTACATTAATTTATATGAACCTCTAAAATACACAATTATAGTTGAAAGAGAGTTTTGGCTGTTAATCACTCTGACTTTAGCTTCAAAGCAATCAGTGGAATTGTACTTATCTGTCAAGAATGAGATCTGGCCCTGTTGTACTGGTGTTTTACAATCACTCCTATTACTCTTTTTTACCCTCTTCAATGAATGCCAGTTTTTCTTGCATTATTAAAAGTTTCTCCTCATCCAACAAAATTCAATGAGAACACCATTAATAAATCAATTATTTATTTTCTCTGAATTCTATATGAGTGAAGGACTAGATGTACTGCAATTCAGCAGGCTGGAGTGTAAGTCTGTGGAAAAGGCCCTGGGACCTGGGGGGCAGCAAGCTGAGCACAGGCCAGCAGTGTGTCCTGTTAGCAAACACGGCCAACAGCATCCCATCCAACCCACCCAACCTGGTGGGGGTTTTATTTGGAATGGTTATTGAAAATCAAAGCTAGGTATGCAAAAGATTTAATCCTAATAACTTATTCTTTTAACTTGCTGAGGAAAAGAAATGTAAGGAGAGATGCTGGAAAATAAATTGATTCTTAAAAATAAACAAAAAATACTCAACACTTGTTAATAGCAAAGAGGGTACAGATTTCTCTATGAGATATACACAAAGTGGAAAAGGATTTTTTTAAATCCTATAAAAATGGCAGTGAACTAGTTACATAAGACAGTCCAATGCTCTAGAAAATAAAACGAAAAAAATCACTGAATGAATTAAACTCTAATAGACCTGCCTTTAGAAAGTCACACATCCAATGTCAACTATAGAAGGATTACAGAGGACTTACTCTGTAGTAATCTTCGATTTATAATCACTTAGTTTCTTTTGGATTAGATCCAGTCCATTTCATTAACCTGTAGTAATGTTTTTCCTTTCTTGCATTTTAATCCACTCTAGCCTGATTTACAAAGATTAACTTCAGATTGAAGTTCTTGAGATCCACATCCCCAAATCAGACTGTTTGACTTGGATATACATATATCATAAAATACGTTTGAAATAATGGCACTTTTCAATTTCATTATTTAAAAATATATCAGTTTGAAAATGATTGATCGACAAGTTTTTAGGGACACCAACCTTCTTGGATATTCCAAAACCTATTGTTGAACCAAAAACAAACACAAAATTTAAATATGCCTTTAGTGACCTTGAGGATAGAAAAAATACTCATTCTAATCTAATGAAATAAATAAGAATTAAGAAAGATATGTAAGAAATAAATGACAATTAGAAAGAGAGAGCATTAGAAGAGCAAGCAAGACAGCTGCTATTTAGTAATAGAGCCTGAAAGAGTCCTGAGTTTGATTTGCTGACCATTCATAAGTTTGAGGGGAAAGTATATAGCTGTGTAGTAAGACAAACTAATTCTATTTTCAGTTATCATGGTGTAAATTCAGTCCACTATTACTGAATTGCAGTAGATTGAAGCTGAGTATTTGAGAGTACCTGATCTCATATATTTTAAATATTAAAATATACCTGAAAAAAGGAGGCAGATAGCTATATTTTGAAAAAGTAGAGAGTTCTGATACTTATTATAGTTGTATATAATTATTCGTACAGATGGTGACTATGAATCAATCAATATACCAGTTCCAGATGTTATAATATATCTTCATTTGTAAAATAAGAAAATCAAAAGGTTAGGATGCTGTTGCGTTAAGACACTGTGCAGTGATAACTGGGCTGTATACAATGTAACCTTGATATTTCAGCTTTTCTATTTTGTTTTTAATGATGGATACTGATTTTAATGATGGATACTGTTTCCATTTCACAGTAGTATTTGGATTTCTAAGTATTTTCATACAAAATAATAAAGAAAACATAAGCCTTTAAGCCTTCAAGCCTTCTCCAAATATGACTGACATTGTTTCAATCCAACCTGCAACTTTATTCACAAAGTCCTGCACTAGAATTTAAATATATTACCAGTTTGCTCAATGTATTTTGTTAACAGAGATCATTAGTTACAAAAAATCTGAAATCATGAACTGTCTTAGTCTACACTGTTGCCGGTGACAATCATTTTAGTGTTCAACAAGTATTTTTCTCTGTATCGTTTATATCTTTACCTAGAATGATGTGAAATACAACAGGATACATTACAGAGCAAGGACATAAGTTTAAAATCACACACATGAAAAATACAAAAAGGAATTGAAGCAGAAAAAGCCTTTGTTATTTCCATTTTAGACTTGGTTTTGGCTCTGCCACTGTCTGTGTCCAAAGTGGATCCCCTCTATGTGGCCACAGTAACACCATGATCCACTCTGCAATACTGGGGTTGCTGTGGGTAGCCTTCACTCAGTTGTTACTCCCAAAGCCTTTCACATCCAACCATCATCCTCTTGCTTTGGAGCCAGGTGTCAATAAAATGCCTGAGTCCTAGCAAGGCTGTAGAGAATCAGCTGACCTATGTATTAATGGGGGATGCCCATGTGTGTGCCCATCAGTCAGCTCTTTGCCCAGGGGATAAATATCACGCAACCTGACCAAAGGCCAAGGTGCCCTTCCCCTCTTCTCTCTGAATCAGACAAGACAACAGAATGAAACACAGCCATCCTTTTCCTGTATTCTCTGCTCAAGAGATTTATCTTATTTTTCCTCCATCACATGCTGTAAGTCCTTTGAACATTTAGTGAATTTAGTAGACATGCTGCCTACAGTTATCCTGGGATGGGGGTTTCCATCCCTATGGAGAGTGACCCATCATGCACTGACCTCTGTCACACAGTCTCCTAGCAAGTATCCAGCCATGGCATGTACATCAATCCTATTAGGATTGCATAGGTCATATTCTGACTGCTTTAGCAGTATGATCAGTAACAGGTTGATGTAAAGTGCACGAGGATGTGCATTAGCTTACAGTTAACATTGTAAAGTCCAAAAAGATAAAAAAAAAAAAAAAAAGGCTGATTTGGTTGATCAAACGAAAGATGAGTTTAACATGTGACTGTGGATGAATTGTATGGGTTTGTATCTATGAGGTTTTTGTGTGAGCCCAACAGCCTCTGTGTGAAAGTGGCTCAAATTAACATTAATGTGCAGTCAGTTGTGTCCAGGCGGTGTCTTTTAGACTAACTTTAAGCAAAAAACATTCAATTTAAAGGTGTTTCTTCAATTACATGTTGTCTTTTTTTCAAAATATTATTTACAGCATATTTCTTTCTTCTCTATGTGGAGAGACATTGTAGCAAACAAATGAAGTACATAAATATTAACCTGTCATTACACACAGAAAATCATAATGAAAATGCATATCTAGCAAGAGTTGAATTAAAGTAAAACTATTTTTCTGAGAACTGCTACAAGCTTTCTTTCATTCATGATTTTTCCAGAGAATTAGTTTTATATCCAAACTCTCTACTACCAGTAAAATTGTCTTTATTAAAGCTGGAATAGATTGTATTTATCACTTGGGGATAAAAAGTATGAATTAAAAATACTGATTTTTCAACAAAGAATCAAAATACAGTATTCAGAAATGCCTCAAAATCCAAAATGTTTTGTTCAGTTTGTATTTTTCATGTGAAATAATGAAATTCTAATTTTCTTCTAATTTTCTTTAAGATGAAAGTCAAACAAAAAAACTTTCAAAACAAGAGCTCAACATTTTTTATTCTAAAAGAACATCAAACACTTCATAATATTTTTTCTAAAATAGTACTGTCATAGTTGGTATATTTTTGCACATTTTGACTTCGAAAAATTTATGTTCAAATTAATTTACTTAGAAAAGAAAAAAATTGTTGTCAGAAAATTCCTGGCCCACCTGAACTCCTGTGAGCTCTGGGATCAGCTGTTACTTTGGTAAATGTCTTAACCTCTATTGTAGTGTAGGTTGAGTTGCTTGGGTGTTGGGGTTGCTTTGGGAGAGGTGTTTGAACTCCTGGAATCAAATGCTGTAAATTACCAGGGTATCTTTAACAAAACACTTTTCCATCATAAAAATTTTTCAGTATTGGAATTTCCTCAGCTTAAGGGTAAGCTGTCTTGCTAATGTAAGAAAGAAAACAATCTGGACAGCCAGGATTCCTGATATATTGAATTCCCAAACTCATCAGGAATATGATAGGCCTTTCTCACTTAGAGAAAATAGAGATTTCAACATGAGCCCCTACATTCTAGATGAACATATTGGCCACTTGGCTATTTGGATGGTTCTCGCTTACATTGTTTAATTTTTAAAATTTGAAAGCTCAAGGTTGTGGGTTGTTTTCTTTTTCCCCAGTGTAGAATGAAGGCCAAATGCTTGAAATCATTTGCAAAACAGAATTCTTGTTTTATAGCCAATCTCACAGCTGACTTCACTAGAGCTATTTACGTGAATAAGGGAAGCAGATTTTGACCACAGTAGCTGTGTCTAGACTGGTAGATTTAAGAGTGCCAGGGAAGCGCTTCCAGCACTGGAATTTGATTGTCTACACTGTTAAATCGTTAAAAGAGTCCCTGGCACACTCCTGGCTTTTCCTAGCTAGAGCAGTTCCAAACAATTCACAAGGACCTTTCCCTGTAGGTAACAGGAATACAAACACCCTTTGGACAGAGAAAATTCCATAGCATGGATATGGGCCAGCCTGTACCACACACCAGAAAACAGTCATAAGTAAGTTTGATTTACTGGTATAGAAATAATCAGTGTGGATCAAAATAGAAAACCAAAATCTTGGCTTTCTCTTCATGGAAGGGAAGAAAGGTGAGAAGAAAGGGGAAAGGGGGAAAACAATTATCTAATTTAAGAACAGATTTTTTAAGATGGAATATCCCCTTCTTTCATCTTGTCAATGCTAGGAAAACCTGATGTTACTTCTGACTTTGTCTATATTGGTTTATTTTTGTCTCACTTCTCCATTTTCCTACTTTGTAGTAACATATCAATAAAATGACAAAGAAAAAACCCCATGGGTTTAACTTATTAGTAAATTTCAGAACAAAAAGTGTAGCTACATTAATGCTGAGCAGACCTTTTGTCCAACCCAAACATTCTACTGAAGTTTCTGTGCCACGGGGCAAAAAAGGGGGCTATTCAAATCCTTCTCTTCTGAATAACCTACAGCCAAAAGAAAAGATGCTTTTGAATAACAACGATCAGCTCAGTTGGGGAACTAAAAGCTAAATTGTGTTTGCGTCTTTGCAGAGATACACAAGTGCAGAAGGGCACCTTCTTCAGGCATTCGGTTTCTGCACAGGGTCGAGCACAATGGTAGTAATTGTACTCACGGAATGACAGCACTCTGCAGGGCTGAAGCCCCTAGAAATTATGTGTGAGAAGAGGTATTTCCTTTCACCCACTTTACTGCACCATGGATATGGCTGGAATTGGGGAGCAAAGTTTTCTGGCTGCTAAGTATTTGGTTTGCCTGTACTGATTATGTTCACCTTTAGGACTCCTAGGACTGCATTGACTGAGGCACTGTGGAAAGTCTCCGAACTCTTCGCTGCCATTGCTGTGACTCGCGTTCTTTTCAAGGATCCTTCTGGAAAAGGCAGTGCGTGTTATCCTGTTAGAAACAGACTCATTGAGGTGAGAAGGTCTGCTAAACTCAGTTTGAAGTGGTTCACAGAATCAAGATCAAGGATCTGTTTTCCTTTTATCTTTCTTCTAACTGGAATGACGCAGCACTCCAAGCAAACACCCCTCGCTAGTTTCCCATCTATGCACTGCAATCCATCGCACAGAACTGATTTCTGCCACAGTTTGTAGATGAAAAACAGTAGACTGATTAATATCTGTCTTTTGTGAGAGTACAGTACAGTCTAAGTATAAAAGCTGTCTTAAAGAAAGGTCACATGAATT
Organism: Psophia crepitans; assembly: GCA_013399095.1. NCBI lineage: Eukaryota > Metazoa > Chordata > Aves > Gruiformes > Psophiidae > Psophia > Psophia crepitans. Next base: position 754,212 of record VWZZ01000301.1, on the reverse strand, counting down.
AGTTGATTTGAGGACTCCTCTAGCATTTCAGGGGGACTTTATTTCAAACCATGTGTATTAATAAAGCAAAGCCCATGGTGTTTCCAAGCATGCTTGGTGACATGTGCAGAACTGCCAAATGGTCCATTATTTCTAAAAATTATGTGTCCCAAGGCAGTAGCAAACTTGTTTTCCAGACTGTGGGCATCACTTTATGTGCTACATTTAGCATATCCCTTTTTCTTGTGTTTTCCAAGATAAATTGGAGTTAAAAATTCTATTTTTTGAATAATATTTCTTTTTTTCAGAATACCTCCTAAAATATCTGCTTATTCTGTGTTGTCCACTAAGCATTAGCACTGTTCAAGACAGAGAATGAAAAAAGCAAAGCATGAAAATGAAAGATCTGGAATGTAAAGCCTGCGTTATAGCAGCATGTAAGGTCTATATAGTAGTCAAAAATAAGATATTGCTGCATGTTTATATGCCCCATGTATTTTATCATGTTAATTATCTGTTCATTAATACTGGTGAGAGCAATTATTTTCTTTAGGGGTATAGTATTCCATATAAATCATGATGTCTGAGCATTTTTAGAGGTTGGGTTTTGGTTTCGGCATCTAGATTATTTCGTACTGTAGTGACAATAAGAAATTCAGAGACAATATTTCCAACCATCTACTTCTAGGAAAACAGAATTTGCTTGCATGAGAAAAAGCTTTTAAGGAAGAACATAGTATTTAATTCAGTCAAAGTTTCTGGTGATGATATCCTGCTAAAGATAAAAATATAGTTTACCAGTGACAAATGCTTATCAGGATTTTAGACTGTATACAAAAAGAGGAAAAATACAGGCACAATAATGCAACAGGACAAATCCACTCTTCTTTACAGATTCAGGGGCTACTTGTGAGCACATCAGTCATCTTAGGTAACTAATTCAGCAACAACTAAAATACATGCATTTTCAATTTTAACACATCCGCACTTTGGTGCAGCAGACCTCTACCAGGTCAACCCAATTATAATGTATTTTCCCCAAAGACTTAGTACCACTGAGAATTTTGGATTCTTGAGGAATCATGGAACAGATCTCAGCTGTCCCCTCAGCCTTCTAAAAGAGAATTCAGGGGAAGGGTGATTTTGGAGACATGAGAAAATTGCTCAAATAGCTACCTCATTCTCAGCACAGTGTGATCCTTCCAGCTTTTAAATAGGTGACTGTCCAGTCTTATGGAGCACTGCCTGGCATAGCAGAGATATCCCTGGCTTAATATTTGACTTCTGGGAAATCCCTCTATCCATTTCTCAGCCTCTCTTGTTTTCTGTCATGTGCATGAACATACAGACACAGTCTCTGCCTCGGTTTCTCTGCTTTACAGACAGTGATAAGGCTAATGTTCTCTGTAAAGTTCTTTGAAAACTGCTGATGTGAATACGATGTGAATATGTGAGTATGTATGAGTAAAGCACTACTCATGTACAACTGATTCTGCGTTTCTCTTTGTGGAGACTAGAGTGCCTTAGAAAATAAAGAAAAATAAAACTTTCTTATTCATAAAACAATCAGTCTGTACTGGAAGGATGAATGCTTGGAGTTGATCAGTTCTGCCCTCACCAGCAGAGCTGATAATAATCAGTCACTTATGTGCTATTTCACAGCTGATACCTCCTCCAAAAAAAAAAAAATTAATTGCAAAAGTTTCACAGATGTCTGCAGCAGTTGACCAGAGCTCTTGGGTTATTGCTTGTCAGACTATTAATGGGTTTGGCTAACCATGACAGTCATTACTTTCCCCCTCCTGTGAGCTACTTTCTGTGTAATTTATGCATAGGTTTTGCCAAGATTTGACAACTTTCAGGATATTAACATAAAATTAGACTGCAGAGCTGAACAATGGGTGGCATTAAAATTAGCAGCAGTGGAAACCAATCAAAGAGAATTGGTTTCTCTCCTGCTTCGCTTTTAAGTTATTATTTTTTATTTATTTTATCTTATTTCATTATCATTTTAGAAGGAGCAGTAAAAGAATAAGTGCTAAAATCAGTTTTGTTTTGCTAGGTACCTTAGGAACCTTCAGAATTGTGGAGAAATTTCAATTAGACAAAATGCCTGACAGCATCTTAAACAACAGTTATCCTGAAATCAATCACAGAGGAAGAAAAGTTAGAAATGTGGTGTGTTTTTTTTTTTTTAAAAGGGACTTTAAACAGAGCAGAGTCTGCTCCACACAGATTGTTTAGTGAATGCCATTACAGAATGCAATGTGTGTGTTAATAAGTAAGGACATCTGGTAACCAGCTTTTTTCTGATTCATTAACTGACTCTGCTTCTGTGGCCACAGGGCTTGATAGGGAGGGCTGCAAGACTTTTGCTCCCAGAAAATGGGGCTTTGATGTATGCTTCGTTTCTTCGACCCAACTACATCCTTTAAATTTCCTCTTATGCCTCCATTATAAATATTTCAGTTTGAAATCTTGCTGGAAACACTTTAAATCTTAGAAAATACATCCTCCTATTTAATTGTACATAGCAAGAAGTCATATTTAAAATTCCTTCATTGATCTTCTACAATAATTCACCCCATCAACAAACATCAGTAAGTGACATTCTCTACTTGTCAGCATTTTCCATGGCTACGTTTAAATAAGAAGTTATTCTCCTGTTTCTCAATGTTTACACTCTTTCAAACATGATTCATGTCAATGGTTGGAATATTTCTGAAAAAGGACTTTGAACTGATTCCTGTTTTTGAAAACTACAATTTGTGCCAAACCAGTAGGATTATTTTTTAAACCCTCCATGAGATTAATGAGCTTGGACAGAAAAAGTAAAAGCATCACACTGCTCATATCAAGTGCTGTTTTTCTTCATATAATACAAGTGAAACAGTTCCAAATGCTCTAGAGAGAATGATTGAGCAAAAGAAATCTAACTTGATAGTACATGTTGAGGGATGAAATGGACAATGAAGTTTCCATATGTTGTTTTTACGCAGTAATTAGAAACTGTCACACACCGTTTCATTTTTTAGTTTCCTTGGGCTTATTTGCATGTATGAGGCTGTCCTTAGAGCAGAATTGCAAGCATCAAACTGGCACCCAGTTGAAATCCGAGGCAGTGACACGTGGGCTTCTTCCACCTCATGGACAAGAAGCCAGCGGCAGGTACTGTGACGGCCCAGAGCACAGCTCAGCAGCAGCCAGCTGCAGCCTCGCTTACCCCTCTGCATTTGCCAAATTTTCTTTCCAGGTTGGTCATTTCCCTGGTGTGAGTCTGTACATTCTTGAGTATGCAGACTAACTTCCGTTTCCAACAGATACAAGGAATTTAGCATATTAACATGCATGTACATTCAGTGGGAGTATGGCTCCTCATTCCCTTAGGTTCCTTGAAAATCCTTGCACTGTTTCTCAGGGGCAAGACAGACAAAGAGTGCTCTGGTTCTCAGTTTTCGTCAAAGATGCAGAAAGTTGCCCACATGATGTAGACAAATCTCTCCAGCTCTTTGGAAATTATTTCTTTCTATATCCTGATCAATAGCTAGTTCACTTAAAACATCTGAATTTGGTCTTCAGAATTGCATCAGAGCAGAATGACCAATAAAACTATTTCACTTTTATCTTCATCATCCTGATGGTAATGATCACTGAGGACTTGGTCATACTGACCTTTTTTTTCCCCTAAAATAAAGGATATATATGTACATTTTCAATGTCAGCTAAGAAAATAAGTCAGTGTGTGTGTTGTGTAAGTGGGTTGATGTTTTCTATCCCTGAACTGTTTTCCAAGACTTTGTAAAATACCAGAAAGCTGGATGCATATCTCTCTTGTCCATGCAAGATAGATTAGCTCTCTGGATTGCTGTTAAATCCCAACTCTTAAATGATCTATAACCCCAACAAGCAGGACTCTGAAAAACATCAAAGGACATTGATTAGATTCACAGTTAGATCTGAGAGGCAGAATTCAAAGATCTACCATTAAACTGCTATTTTTTTTAAACACTGGATCAGATCCTTGATGTTACTGAACCTCTTTTGTTCATTCCTGACTAAGGCAAAATTGGGTTTGTTTAAAAAAGGGCTGAATAATTTTTTACTGTAATCAATAATTATTTGTACTGTAATAGCACTGAAATGTTCCCCTCTGCCAGCTACTGTACAACTGCCCAGAGATCCTCATCTTCATGCTCAATCCATAACTATAACATCCATGCTCTAGCATAAACCTAATTCATCTATACAAATGAACCTTTGAGGAGAATGTCATGCTTACTTGTAGTCACTTAAAACTACATAACACAGATCTTTGCTTTCATGTGCATTTTACTGAATATTTTTAGTTGTTATTTAGTTGTTATTTATATTTAAACTACAACTAGAAATTTTTTTAAACATGGAGGCAAATCCTCAGGAAGCTATGAAGATAAGCTGTTGATATCCAGCAAAAAAAAAAAAATGTATTATACTTTACAGAAATTTTCAAAGGCATTTATGGTATCTTGTTTTATTTTTGCAATCAGATATATAATGAAAAAATGAAGAAGGGAAAATGCTCATATGGAAAATGATGTGAAACTAGTTTGAGAGATAGCAGAGTTATTGGTCAACACAGTGGAAGGCATGTCACTGGTTATAGCACAGCTGCTGGAGGTGACTGTGTTGGTATCTGTAGCATGTTGACGTGTGAAGTGCAAAAATGAATCTTATTCCTCAGGAGAGTCCTGCATATGTCACGTATATTGTCTCATTAAGCCAATCCATTTATCAACCCACTGAATGCCAATTAAATTGCACAGGATGGTGCAGGTATATGGTGGGCTGATGGTGCCAAACTTTATTACAGCTGAGCTTTTCTGGCTCAGTACATTCCTGCATAGCAAAATGGCAGACATATCAAAGCCAAATTAAATGTTCTTGAAATAATGCCTTTAAAGAGGAAGAAATGCCACAGTTTGGCACAAAAGAGTATGAAATGTAATGTCACTTCTTAGTGTACTTTTAGTTCCAATGAAGATGTCACGGCTCAGATCCAGCCAGTGCCAAATGTCTTCACAGCGTGCAAATTAGATCAGTGTAATTTCATCAGGATGATGATCAGACTCTCTTGTAGTTATATGGCTGCATACACAGCTTCTGCTGACTGCTGCAGTCAGACTGGCACAGCTGAGCTAATGCTGCCATCCTCAGAAAGAGACAGAAGTTGATTTTATAACATTCTCCTGATGCCAGAGTCCAAAGGATATTCCTAGATCCTGGGAATACGTTGAATAAGTATTTAGTCTGAAGTGCCAACTCAAAGGAGTTGGCACTTTTATCTACAACAACAGTAACATGAATATTTTTATTCAATATATTCTTCTTATACATTATCAGACGATCAAATTTTGACTGAAGGCTTTTCAACTATTAAAATGTGAGGAGCAATAACCTAGTCAAGAAATCCATTCCGGCCCTTTGCTCCAAGACATTGGCTGGTACCAGACAGCAGAAAAGACCTACTGCCTTAGGTACTTTAGTCTACAGCCTATCAATATGAACACAAACTTATCCTCTTTGGCAGTATTCATTAACAGTCCTCACAGATGTACTCCACTGGATTTAGTATCAGTCAGTTAAACTGCTCCGGCAATGCCCACCTCACCCCTTTGCTGGTGGTTACAGCCTGCAGAGCAGGGGTGGGAGAAACGAAAGTCTCCCAGGTCCTTCGGTTCACCATTCACCATATTAGTTTGACTCGCTAATCCTTAACTCGGTGCATCTGATCTGCTGTAAGGTTTCAAATACTCTCCTAGAATGGTTGGTGCATAAGCCTGCAGGTTGGGTGTGGGGCTGGCCATCCACAGTGCTGGGGAAGGACAGATGGGTGGGAAAAGTATTGTCTTAAAAAGGCTCAGCGTGCCTGCTGCTTTTTGTATGCCAGGATTCCAGGTATGCAAAATGGGTCTGACTCTTCACAGACATGTCATGGTTGTACAGCAAGATTAAATCTACTAAATCAATGATTTGCTGATAAATGCTTTCAGAAGCAGGAATGTCATTTTTGGTGATAGAAAACAGTACTGGGGCCAAGACGTACCTTACATTTGAAGGTTTAGTTTTGCTTTACCTTTTTGCATGGAGGATTTTATACATTAAATTGTTAGGTTTGGTGAATTTTTTCTCCCTAAAGCATTTGGTAAAGAGCAATTACTTACACATATAACAGCTAAAATCCCCGAACACCATGGCACACAGCCATTTGAGGCAACTTGCCAAGTCTGTAGCTTCAATTAACCTTCATATATCCCCCCAAACTTGGAACACTATCAGAAGGCTATTATGTTCAAGCCTTACTCATGTGGTGAGCACTTAGATGTTGAAGCTGAAATCAATAGCACTGGTGGATACATGATTGCTCATGTTTTCAGGTTTGCACAAGCAGACTCGAATTTGTGGCAATCTCATCCAGACTGAAGTAGCAAGGCGCAGAAACTTGCAGACGCACAGCCATTTCAGGATTTTTTCACAGGGATCAAGCCCATTGTCCCTTAGATAGCATCTGTCCAACACTGAACCTATTTGGGCTCAGATAGTAGCTACTGAAAGCAGACTGGAGTTAAAGGGAAGGAAGCACAGCAAGAATCAGACATCCCATTAAGCCTGTGAAGTAGCCACTGCTTCCAGTAATAGCTGTATGTTCATCAGAAGTACCATGCAAACAGGTTGCTCTCTCTGAAGACTGAAACAGAGACTCGGTGCATCCCAGATATTCCTAAACAGTTTACTTACCCTCCCCTGTATGCATTTAGTTCTCAAGATGGATGGAGTTGGAGCAGAAATGGAAAATAAAATAAAAAGTCAGTTTTGGCTTTAAAATGGAAATGTTACTTATGCTCACATGGAAAAAGTAAAGCTTCAATAAAAGCAGATACAGTTTTTATGTGGGGGCAGGCAAAGGGCTAGATGCCCAGCTGGTACAAACTGGCATAGCTTCACACTGAAGTTGATTAAGCATAGTGCAGTTTGTGCCAGCTGAAGATCTGTCTTACAGTTATTGCTCAGTATCCCTATTGTGTGGGTTAAATCCTATCTGTCTAGGGCAGAGTATGGCATCTGGTGATGGATATCTCAAGTGCAAAGGCCACAGGAACCTCATAAGATTCAATCTGAAAAGTTACACAATTTTTAAACATCATAAATGCCACTACAAATTATTAGAATTTGAGAAGTATTACTAGTGAGAGCCTGAAATGCTGGGAAACACAGAGCTTCTATCAATAGAAGAAAAGGCAATCATATTTAATAGATGTATACAGGTTTATATTTAGTGAGAAATATGTACTCTGTCGAGCTTTTACTCGAACATTTCACATTTGCAGTCCATAGAATCTGCAGTCTGAAGCAAATTAGATCTTTCAACTGAGACAAGAAGCAATTCACCCAGCCTTTCTGTTTGTGCACCTACCCCAACGAGGCGGGTAGCGCCCTGGGCCGTTCCAGGGGCATGCCAGGACCCAGATGCCAAGCTTGGGAAGGCTCTAGCAGCAACATCTGGCTTCGCAGCGAGGTCTAAAAGCAGTTGTGCTAAAAGATCTGGAATAGCCTCTGGGTCTGGGCTCACGCACACTCTCCTAGGACACATTTTCCTTCTGCTCACCTTTGTTTTGTCAAATGTGTCGGGCTTTCATCTATTACACACTAGAGGAATATGGAAAGGCTTTCTATCTTATTAGCAAGGATGTTTCCTCTACAGTACCTTTTATTCTCCTGCAAATCCTTGCCTGAATAACTGCAGACTATACAAGTTCATGCCACTTGATTTTGCCTGCTTTGTTTTACCATGAAACTCTTTGTAAGACCTAATTGCTGATTGGAAACCTGTGACGTAAATTTGTCACTTCATTTTTAAATAGAAAAATGTGTTTTTAAAAATCAGTTTTCTAAAGCTGAAAAATATCAGGGATACCAGTATCTTTTGATTACACATATATTTTTGTACACATTAGAGGTAGAATTAAGCAAGACTGATTGAATTTGCTCTAGAATTTGTGCAAGTTGCTTCTGGTAATATGAAAATACCAAAAATAGGACATGAAGCTACGGAAGTTGCTACCACATTTAAGAAGTAAACAAGTAAACCCTTTCATAATATTTTTATGTCTTTAAGCCTTTGCTGTGCATTGTATATGCAAAGCAAAGCTTATGACAAGGCAGATCCTTGCATCATTAATACTGAATGAAAAAGTTAAGGACTTTTTAACTCATAGTAAACCTTGTTCCTGTAGTTGCTTGAAATGTGCACATATGACCTACTGAAAAATTGCTCAAAGACCATGAATTCAGTTGCCTCAACATTTGCATGTTTCCAAAAATTGAGAGGTTTCTTTGTGTCCTTTATTTTAAAGTAGAAATTTAATAAACATGGTAAAACATTTTAAAATAATATTAATTTGGCTTAAATGGATCATGGCTTAGGAACTCACCAGGTAAGTTAAATACTATCCTACAAATAGAACACTAGCCTTTGGCCCGGGGCTAGCAAGAAATATGTCATCGCACATCTAGCATTCACTAACATTTAATAAAATAATGTTTACAGTATGCAATTTTTTCCATGGGTGGAGTGCAAAAAAAAAATATTATAGGATGGCATATACTAGTTGTAATATTCTATGCACTGCTAAAGGTGTTCAGCAAATTTTAGTACAAGCTGAAATTTGTTTTTAGAATTCTCTACATAGCAAATAAAGAAATATACAGTAGAAAAATAATGCTCCAAACATTCCAGGTGTCTAATGGCAAAAATTTTTTTTCTTCTAGTTTTGTGGGGATGCAATAACCTCAACAGTTACAATTTTGTGGAACTAAGGAGAATCTTATTCTTCAGGGATTAAAAGAAAAAAACATTCAAGAAAACATAAATCCAGAAAACATAATCCAAGGGAATCAAAAAGGACATGTGGATTAATACAGAGAAAACTTAATTGGAGCATTAAATGTTAAAGAAAGCATGAAATTAATAAATAAGAGTGCTCTAACTTACTATGTTGCTTAGGATTTATGTGGAGCTCTGCTTAACTATGGGCCAATTCAAGGGTTTAGGTTCGGTTTCTCTTCAGTTTAGAGTTAATCTTACGGTATGTTTAAGCACCCATACTAGGGTTACAGCACATATGAAGTGTCAGAGAGTTGGCTGAAACTACATTTAAAGGAGTGTGGAGCTGGGAACAGAGACGATGTAGTGCTAGCCAGTGCCACAATACCAGTATTTGAAATTGTCTCGTGGAAACCAAGTTAAATATGACAAGCTCATTTATACCGATTTGTGATTGAGACAACTCACAATCATAAGTGAGGTTACCTCTTAAGCTAACTGGAGAATGAGTGAAAAAGAGTTGCTGATAGTCTGTAAACCATATTTACACACACAATTTGGAATCTTGGGAAGGTATTTACTAATAATCCAGTTAGTACAGACCCCCAACTATTGTTCCATTGCATCGCAAGGAATGTAGCTTGCTGTTCACAATCTCCTAGTACATTATATAGTAAGCTTTTCTGTTTTTTACATGCATCTGTGGGTGGGTGGATGACTGAGAGAAGCCATTCCTTTTAAATTAATTCAAAATGACTGAAGTTAGCTTCATAGGGAAATGAGCTGTGGAAAAGAATATTGGCACCAAAAAAATGGTAAAATATGTCTCACAGATTTTTCTTTAATGTCCAAGCACAGCTGAACTATAATAGGGTGAGTGATTAACTATGATTAAGAGGTGATGTCATTAATTTTTTTAGCATATAGGAAAAAACACATTTACTCAATGCAAAGGAATTTATAACCAACTGACTGTTAGAGCCTTGCCTGTGTTCTGCTGCAGAAAAAGCATCGAAACTCCAAAAGAGGAAGAATAATGTTCAACGCTTTACCCTGAAGGAGATTGCACACTATTTTCCCTTGATGAGGGAAAGCTTGCCCTCATCATATAACTTGCTTCTCTTCCAGGAAAAACAGTGAAAGCCATTAACCTAATGTCCCTTCTGTGACATACTGAAGAAGCAGGGCACTATCCCCAGAGGGTATGAGGGGCCAGCCCTAGGGAGGAAAGAGGCAGCAGCATGCCCCTGTGGGTGAACTAAGAGTGACTAAATTTGCCTCTTTTCATCAGTGGCATCATCTAGGTGATAAGAGCTTTGTGAAATAAAGTCATCTCACTCCCTGTTCTCCATATTGCTGAACTCCATGTTTCTCTCAAATATTATACTCCAGTGACAGGCATTTGTCAAAATCTCTTTGCAGAGTGCTGCCTGGTTGGTGGCTTTGCCACAAACCCTGACAGAGCAAGTAGCAATATTTTCTTTATAGCAAACTAAGGATCAAATACGTTTACATTATTTGGTCCATAGCTTCTCTTCTCCTCCAGAGATGGTATACCTAGCCTAGTTGTACCTGGTGAGTACAGAGGGTAGGTAGGGAGTCCAGGATCACCGTTAGACACAAGAGTCTCACATTCTCAAGAGATCAGTGTCTCTGAGCTTCATCATAGGGCACACAACAAAGTCCTACTTCAACTTTCAGTATTTCTGGATTGCTTAATTTCACCTTAGGAACAGCAAGAGACACAATAATGTATTTCCTAATCCTTGTCTATTTTTATTTATAGTTGTTCTGCTCCTCTCACTCCTCTCCTCTTACACCAAACAGCAGAATGCAGCCTGTTGTGTATGTTTAAGTTAAAAGAGTTTCAGCAGATCACAAGAACATTGAAGACGTGAATAAAGCCTGTCCAACTTTGCAAGCATGAACCCAACATCTCTAGCTTAGGCACACCTCAGATTTACATGGCTGGAGCTAGGAGTTTGCCATTTCAGCCTCTGATGTGACTGCTCGGGGGGGCACCTGAGAGCACAATCCAGATGACTTTGCAGACATTTTCACAGAATCTTTCTTAGAATCATAGAATGGTTTGGGTTGGAAGGGACAACAAGGATCATCTAGTTCCAATCTCCCCACCATGGGCACGGACACCCTCCACTAGACCAGATTGCCCAGAGCCCCGTCCAACCTGGCCTTGAACACTTCCAGGGATGGGGCCTCCACAACTTCTCTGGGCAACCTGTTCCAGTGCCTCACCACCCTCACAGTAAAGAATGTCTTCTTTCCTGGCCACACATTTTCCTGAAAGTTACAGGGGTTTCAGGTTTTGTGATTTCTATTCTTCGAACAAATGAAATAGTTAAGTTTCTCCTAAAACAGTAGGTTATAACACTTGCAGGAGAACTTTTTTTTTTTAAAGTAATGCACACTACAAATTAACATAGTCCATTGACTGACATGTACCTTTGATAACAAATCCCTTATTTACAGTGTTGCATCTGCTAGCAAGAGTAGCCTCATTGATGCATCTGGCCCTTTATTATTATTTTGTTACATGAGTACTATTCAAACTGCAAATTACTGTGGAATGTTACATCATGTTCATCTTTTCTAAATTAACATCCTTCAATATGCCTCTTTGGTTAATGCAAAGAAGGCACAGATTACAGCCTTTCCATTTGGGTATAGCAAGGGGAATACTCTTGTCATAAAATACCAGTCTGGAATGTACTTGGCAAATTTATGGCGATGACTTTGGAAAATGTTGGTTTAGAAAAATAATTTCTAGCATTTTTTTCCATTCAAGCAACTTTGCTGCTCTTGGGAGTTTCCTCTTGTTAGTACCAATCTTGACTGTATGAACTTAGGAGTAACACTTGGATGTGCAAAAATGAGCTTTCACAAAGGTCATATAAAACAAGCCATTGTTGGTTTATGATTGAGTAACAGCATGAGTTTTGATATTTAGAAAATATGCTAGATCCAGGGGGACTTTACACAAAACATCCTTGTGGAGGGATAAGAGCTGTAAGGCTCTGCTCTGTCATGACCCTGAGGCTGATGTACAGTCTCTGTCCATGCCACAGTTTATTCTAACTGATGGCCAAAAAGATCAGTACTGAGACAGCAATAACATAGCTATCATTGCTAAATGCCTTTTTCCTTGGGCATTCCAGCCTGGGTGGTTGAGGAAACTTGAAGAGAAATGCTGACTTCTTGATTTTCTTGTTTCTTGGGTCCAGGTCGAGAAGGGTAACAGAGTAGGGACAACAAAAATAGGGTATCAGACAGTGATCCTCTTAAACAGAAGCGGCCCTTTACACCCACCCTGGGACTGGGCAGCAGAACCAAAAGAAGCTGAATGTGCTGGAATACTCAAGAGGATTCAAGCTTATCTTAAAAATGTATGCTTGATACCTGAAACTGTTGTTGAATCATGCAAACCAAAATTATCCCATGGCTCTAACACTGTTGGAAACTAAACCTTGCCCTTGTTTGGAATTACTGAAATCAACCAAGTTGTTTCTTTAAATGCATATATATCATTTATAGATACTTGACTGTCATACTGGGTTACTCCAAGATTTGAGGACAATATGCAGATGCTTAGCACTGTAGTTCTGTCTGGGGTTAACAGGAGTCTGCATGGTTAAGTATCACTCATTGTTTTGACAGTACATGATGCCCTTCATTCTTCACACACATATCAGATGTTGGTAGTGGAAAACATCTGTTTCTACTCATATATTATAGAAAAAAATCCCAAAGATTAGAAATTGGCAGCAGAGTTGCAAAATTCTGTCTCAGAACTTAAGTAATCATAATGTTAGAAGTCCCTTCCTTCCTGGGTTGACTGGTCTTCACATTTTTTTAATATTTTAATACTGATCTATTGTTTAATTCTCTTTTTAAATTAAGCAGCAACAGATATTTTTGGTAATATTGAATAAAAATGTTTTGTAGTTCAGTTGTTTGAAGATTTGAAGAGGAAACTAAGATATCTAAAGGTCCATTCAGTCCAATTTAAGAGTATCAGCTAATTTCAGTCTGTCACGGAGCGTTAAGAGAGCAGCAGCAGAAACCAAACCACATCACTCGGTGTCACAAAATCTTCAATTTGTCTACTAAGCAGAATGGATGTAGCAGGTAGATGGTGATTTTTGTTATAAGGTTTATGTTCTACGACATACATTCTGTGCAGACACGGAACACCCAAGGCCTTGCCCCACAATTCAAGGGAGCATGATGCTTGCTCCAACATGCGACACATCCACCCAGACTTCCAGGCATAGTACTTCCAACCCAGGCTCAGCCTGCTGCATGGGGTTGGACAACTAAGGAGGTGTGTCCCTGGTGAACTATTTTCCTGTGAATTATTGATTTCTAAGTTGGATTGTCAGGAAAAGCCACCAACAGCCTTATTAAACCACTTGACCCCCTGTCATGGTCATTAAAGTTGACAGGCAGGAATCCATTGGAGCAAGGGCCTGAAGATGACGTGGCCCCGCTGAGTGGGCCTTTGACTGTCCCAGCAGGTCACTCACCTTTGTAGGCCTCCAGCCATCCCACTCAGAAAGGCAGCAGCTCTACAGTGACCAAAGTCCCCAGGACACAGGGGAATGAGCCTCTTTCAGGGCTGAAGTCCCTGTCTTCGAGGCAGCACTGGCTCTACAGTGGCTCCACTGAGTGACCAGGCAAGGATTCACAAGTCCAAGGAACTGCATCTTTCTTTATTATTTCCCCAGTTGAATACTAAAAATTTCAGTCCATTTCACCAAACTAAAACTGCACTTCTCAGCAGAAAAGGATTCTGATGGAAAATTTCTGGTCAGATCCAGTAATCTCTGCTTGTGACTGAGACAGTTTTTCTTTCTAGCTCTTCCACGTAACTTCTGAATTCCTTTTTTTTGTTAAGTTCTCCCTTATATCACAGTAAAATTACTCTTGCAACAGTGATAGTTTCATTTCAAACTCTTTTCCATATGTATGTCATGGATATTGATTTACTAAATTTAAGTTTTCAGCAGTAGCCTTGTCTCTTTTGAATTCAATGAGAAAATTCCAGGGTCTTGCCTCCACCACTTATCTGGGTTGTTTAAACAATTTAAAATCACAGTATCACATAATATATGTTCTATTTACCACAAATTATGGTAATTTAATTTAATACAGTAGCTATTACTTTGTATATTTTTGGAAATATTTAAAAAATAATTACTAAAATGTTCATGCTGCTTGTTCTCATTACTGTTTCATTGTTACAAAACTGTTAATTAATATAATAAAATGATTGTTATAGCTGGCAAGAAATTAAACATTTTATTAGAGGTATCTTTTATGAGTAAGCCAGGTATTACCTCCTAAATAATAATTTATTTGCAGATTAAATACTTTCCTGTGTGTCTTTCATTCCTTTTTCCACCTAATGTTACTGTACTATACTTATGGGAAGAAAAAATTGCTACAGATAACTGGATCACCCTCAACATTTTCTGTCCTTTTTTTCCTGTACCTTATTCCTATTCAGTACTAGAGTCATATTTACAGCAGATGTCATCTGGAAACTTTCATCTAGGGTAGAAGCTTATCATGTAGATAAGCTCAACTACATGTAATAATGCACATACCTCAAATTATTGTCTTGTCTTCAGAGCAGAAATGGACCAGTGCAGGTAACTGGGAATATCTCTCGGATAAATAATCTGCATTCTTTTTTTCTAGTTCAAAAACAAAATGGCTTGCATAGTTTTAGATTTATTCCATATACTCATGCAAGCTAATATCTCCATACATTTTAGGAGGGCTGTGGATACTGAAGCCTTTACCTTAGACTACCTCCACCTAGTTCCATTTCTAACTCGGGTATGTGACATGCCCAGACCTTAGGGTTAGGAAATCATTCCTGTTTTTTTCAGACCATGTAACTTCATCCTAATTTCTCTTGATAGCAACCATAATCATATCTAACAGCAACTCTGACACAACCTCTGAACACACCAGAAAAAAATATTATAAACCAGAGATCCTGAACTTCATCTACCCCATTATCCCACGAATTTTCTATTGCGTCCTTCAGAAATCAGCCCACTTTACCACTTACATACAATAAGTAGTCTCTTCGTTCTTCACTGACTTCATATATAACTTTCATTTATAAGCACTTTCTCTGTTCAGAATTATCTAAAGGATTTTAAGCCTTCTTTTACCCATAGTCAGCAGGAAATAAATTTGGTACCGATTAAGAAATACTCTCAGTATTTTTATGTTCTTATTCAAGACCAATACATAGAGTATTGGTTACATTTTCTTTTCTTTCTCTGTGATAAGAGAATAATCCTTCAGATATGCACAGTAAAACTTCCAAAAATTGTATGTTTGCAAGCTATGAAAAGTTTTGCTAGCAAGTGCATTACACTAAAGACACGGAAAAGAGTGTATTAAATTAACCACAAGATTTCCAAAAGCGCTGAAGGAATATTAGGCTGTATCTCTGAAAACGTTACAGGAGCTAAGGATGTAGTCAAAAACAAGTTAGAAAAATTCACTTTAAACTATTAACTAGAAAGTAACTTTTTATGAGTTGGAATATAACATAGCAGAATTTTTCTAGTCGTATGAAATAAAATAAATATTAGTAACAAACCACAGCTGTTTTTCTGAAATTCCCTAACCCTTTCCAAAAGCCTTCCTTTGTCTGTCAGGATCCAACCATGCATGTAAATGGAGTCCATCACAAAGCTCTTTCCTGTTTGGGTTATGTTTATATCAAACTTCCAGTTACCAGAATCTCTACCAAAAGGTCTTGTGCAAAGCATTCCTCTTGGATTGTGAGAGAGCTCTGCAACTGCATTAAACTGATACTGAAAACAAATATAAGGGGAAACAAATAAAGAGGAAAGAAGCATAACTTGAATTTCTTTACTTACATGAACTAGATTTTATAATGAAAATATTCTTGTGATTTCTATAAAAGAAGTCAACTAAAATAAGACATGCAACTAGATTTTGTAAATTTTTCTGCTCCTAGGCTCATTTGAGCTTATGTTCCTGAGAGAAACAAAATAAAAATCCAGTGAAACTATTTATTCTCTAACTACCCATCCAGGTATATAGTTGTTTCATATAACAGAAGTCTCTCAGTTACATCCAAACTCCTTCAGGAAATTTTACCCCACTCCCAAGGTGTATGGGAATGAAAACACTAGCAATCTCAGTCCTCCTTTCCTTGTGGAAAAGTAGAATGACATCTTCCCCTGGATCTTTTCAAGAAGTACTCAGGTACACACACTATAGGGCAGTGCAGTTTAGATTCTCCTAGGGCATAATTCAAGGTAAGTTAGAAGACAGTAGGAATGAAGAATTGCTAATAAGACAGGAGAAGCACTGGTAAAACTAATATGAAAAAGGGCATTCCATCTCTTCTACTCCTTTCCCTTAGAAAATGTCACCCAAACTGGAATTAGAATTCTTTTATTTTTTTTAATTAAAATTTTCTAAAGAAGATGGACAATTGTGTTATATTGTTTGAAAACAGAAATTCCTGTTGCATAAATATTGCTATACTCAAATGGGAGTTCCAAGTTTGGGTGCTTCACAAAATACCCTGCTTTGTACAGGCTGAACTGCTGATTTGCCTGCACCTTCCTTAGTGCCTTTTATATCTTTTAGTGTCCTCTCACCTTGAAAGAAAGTGTTTGCAAGACAGGAGCCTTTGTTCTAGCACATCAGTGGAAACATAAGCTAGCTAGTATCTATGCTTATTTGAGCTTGAGGAGCTTTAGGAAGTCAAACCACAAGTTTCAAGGCCAGAAAGATCTGTCCAAATAGAAATAGTTCATTTCAGCTGCTGAGAATGCATTTGTCCTCTCATTCCACTCTGAGATCCTTTCAGTATTGGCAAATTTGTTTTACAGAACGTTTAGTTAAGTAGAAATTAGCTCCAGAATCTAAAATCCTAACAGTGAGCAAGCTTTATTTTTTCACAAGCCTCACAGAGAAATTAGTCTGGCTTAAAACATTTTCAGGAAGACCAAAAGAAGCATGAGTATTTGGGAATTATATCCTCCAGATGGATCTGATTTTGCTGAAGTTTATGAATCAATCTTAATTCAGTAAGTGCCTAACTTTGGTTCTGTTGCTTTAAATATGCTCTCCATAATAATAGATGACAAAAGTATTGTAATGAACCAAACAGAAGGTACAGGCTCGCATTCCCTCCTGAGCCATCAAACTGTTTCTGCAGTTTGATGAGCTGAGGTACTAAGCTAAGATAATATGTCCTTTCATATTCCCTATATGCATGTTATTTATTGTTGTAGTTGATAAAAAAAATGCAAAATGCCTTACCTTCCTGGTGTTGCTGTATTATACTATATGGTATGATCATGATTGTAATTACAATATACATAAATTTGCAGTGAAGTGAACAATATGCATCATAGAACACAATAAAGAGGAAACTTGCTGTTTTCTATTTTACAGTGTACTTTCAGATCAAGAACTTCCTAATCTGCATTGAAAAAAGATCACAAAACTGAGGACTGTTTTAGTATAGACTTGACAAAAAGCTTACTAGCAGAAATGGTGTTTTTTCTTCAAAAATTTTCCTAAATTCATTTGTCTTAAAATTTGTATCTGGGTAAAATTTGCACTAGGGGACAAAAATCAGTAAACCCCCCATCATATTCTATCCCAACAGAGATACAAGAGTGTATAGTACCCCTCTTTCACTGGAAGATAGGGGAAATCCCACTTGTATGGGGTTGCAGTTGATACTTATAGAGTGAAAGATGTGCCGGTAGGAAGAAAACTTGATTCTGCACAGATACCAGAACACACTTAAATTGACAGGTTATCCAGGAACATGGTCCACAAAAGGAGCAGATAAATATCCCTACCGTGTGCCATTTCTCTAACACAAGATGATAAAAAGGATTAAGCAAAGACTTGTCAAGCAAACAATCTTCAAGTCAAGGATGGCTGAAGAAGAGCTGTGTGCTGTACAAAAGATGAAAAGGCAGACTTGTGTAATACGGAAAAAAGACAACATCACTAGCTATAGTGTGAATGTTGTATTCAGTACCTATAATAATTAAAGAGTGTTAACAAATAATTTATGCTACCATAGACCTCTCAGATTCTAGGACTTCATCTAAATTTCTGAAATCTCAGAAAGACACTACTGAAACGATGTCAGATAATTTGGAGCGCTCTCCATTGTACCTCGCTTGTGAAAACAAAAACCTTTAGGAGATGAAAACTGGAACCATGAGAAACTGACAAGAAAGGCAAAAAAGAAAACATTATACATCTGACTTTTTTTGATTAATACTGTCACCAAAGAATGTTTTATTATACACACAGCTAGAGTTGCTCATGTTGTAAGGGAGCACATTCCTGACTTGCTATCCATGAGTTATTTGCAATACATAAATGAATTGCTGAAAATGAGAATAGAAACCTTGTCATCAGTTCCCCAAGAAGTCTTTTAGTAGAATTGGATGAACCATTCAAAATTAACACTGTTCACTACATATCATTTTCCCTGTTAGAACAGAATCACAAACCAATAATGATCTTGCAGAATTTGCTTGTTATTCATCACTGTTCGCTGACACTTGTCCAAACAAATTACTGCCTATGGATTACCTGAAATGTAAGGCTATTATTTGCACATAATTATATGTGATAGATCACTGAAGTTACATGCTATTTCACTGTTAATTCGATGATCTGTTTCATAAAACTGAGTGTACCTGAAAATCATTTACCTTTAGAATCTCTAAGTGATTAGACAGAGATCTAATGCCAGAATTATTTTATTATTATTATTATTTGTTTGTGTGTGTGTTGCAGGGGGAATCTGACTAACCAGAGACATCTTTGCTGGTAATATATGGAGATCTCAAATTCCAAAGCTCATTCTGGCTTGAGTGAGCTGCCTAACAAAATTTTCATTTCCTTTTTCCTTGATATATAAGTCCCAATTAATAAGGGAGACATGTGCTTGTTGCTGTTCATGTACACTGTTCGCAGAGCCTGGTCTCACTTCAACAGCTTGTATGTGTGCAGGAATTACTATATCCTTCCTCAGGAGCACACTATTTCAGACACCTGTTTCATGCTTGGCTTGAAGCCACTGACCTTTGTATTAACTTGAAGTGTCATACCTAATGCCGTTCCTAATTTTGCTCGTTTTCCATCTCACTACACATATCCTGCATAAAAAATAACTATACATAGTGGTTATTAGTCCAATGGATGTTGTCCAGTAGTGGTTACTGTACTAGTGGTTATTAGTTCCAATGTCTGTAGCCCAGAGTCCTGCAGCCCTAGGAATCCCAGACAACAGCCATAATCCTCTCTTCCCACCTGTCAAAACTTTAGGACAGAAGAACAAGAAAACCTAGGCAAATGTGAGCTTTAAGACTCTCTTTAAAACAAAATAATATTCCAAACCATGTTTTTGCTGATGAATGGCTAAAGACTTTTCAGTGCCTATTTATTTCTTCTTTTCAGTACCTAATTGTTTCTTTTCAGCAACCACCTTGAGGATGGGAGTTAATTTTGAATCTGTGGCATGGATCTGAGAGTACACACTGTGTACTTGGAGTTCCTTACAGTTGTGAGACATTATATTTATTTTAAAGTTACTGTAAGCAGTCTCTTTCACTGGACAATTCATCCTGCTCTCTCTGACTTTCATCTATTCATGCGAAATATTCAATTCGGTCAATGATACTTTTGTGGAAGAACTAAAAGTATGAGCCCAACATGTGGCTTGATGAAGTTAGACTTCCTTTCAGTATGTTACAAAGGTGTATCTATGCTGCAGATGTAAAAGAAACAGTTTTGTTTCTTTTTGAGATGAAGAAAATAGAAGCAATTTTTGTAAATTCCTTAACTTAAACTAATGCAGGCCAAATCCTAGTAATTGCTTAAGTGAACATGTTATTTACATCTTTTATATGGAGGGTTGTCTTGATATTCACAATCTTTCCAACATGATTTAAGTTAAAACTATTCTGACAAAAAGATTTCAATATATTTATTTACGTTATTCTCTATCTCTAATATTTCTTCTTTGTTGAATAAAAGATTCAGTGGCTACATGCTATGGGCATTTCCTCTGATTTTTCAGAGTAATTTCCAACACTGTATGATTATTATATTTGTATAGAATAGTGATTATAGCATAAGAGTTTACTGAAGTACAATTATTTTTAGACTTCAGGGAGTTGTACATTGTTCCTGACTGCATCTGTTAAGATCCTGTAAAAATTGAGCCAGATGCTGCGTGGTATGCAAACACTCTGAGTTGCAGAGATCATATGTGCAAAGACTACAAAAATACTCTCTAAAAACTAACTGTGATTACGATCAACATGACAGGCAGCGAGGATCAAATTCTGTCCCTTTAAATTGCATAATCCACACGAGTTTATGGGAAAACTTCAGCTGTCACTGAAACTGGCCCTACTCATGGCAAAATTGCTCTCAAATATTTAATGTCAGCAACCACTGCTGAACAGAAGCAAGTAGAGAGGAAAATGTTTTAGAAAGATAAAAATACATATCTACTGCTCAAGGAGTGATTGGAAATAATTCACCATATCAGATTCTCATCTAGCGTAAATCGTTCTAACTCTGACCTCTCATCCCCCACCATCCCTCAGGCATATACTATTCAGCTTTGAGACATGGAATACAAGTCTGCAGTCTGCCTAGTTAGGCAGACTAATTGTATGCTGTATCTATTGCTGTATGTATTGCTGCATCTTAAAGATTTTAATATATGATTTGTATGATTTACTATGGTGTTTACTCTTCAAGTCACAGCTCATTATAATCTCTGCTGGTTGTTACAGCCTAAGACGGCAAACAGTTACTTACGCCTACACATGTGTCTATTGAAGTCAGGCCCTGCACTCCACTGATTAGATCCAGAGCTGCAATTTTGATCCAAACACCGGAACTATGCGTGACACTTCCTTTGTTCTTATGAATCTGTCCTTCAGATATCACCCCAGACATCGACAGGCCTTTCCCCACCCAGAAGTAGCACAGTGCTTGGTGCATTCTCTCTCTTCAGTGATCACAGCTCTCGTTGAGTACACAGTGTGCCATGTTGTGGGTTTTAAGAGATGCATGGGTACCAGTTTAAACCTTTTTAAAGGACAGTATTTTCACTTTCGTGGTTGTGTGTGTGTGTATGTATACATCTGTATCTATAGCTACATCTGTATCTATAGCTACATCTGTATCTACATTCTAAGTCTATCTTCCTGTATTTAAAGGACTAATTACAGTAACAGACCGCAATCAATGACAATAAGTGAAATGTTTTTGTTCGCAGACGACTTCTTTTTTCTCTGAAATTTTAATGCCAATACTTCTTTTTGCTTTATCTTTTGTACAAATGAATATGCAAACTAAGTAAAAGCAACACCCCTTGTGAATAATTACCTATTGCTTATACTTAACAGTCAGCAGGCATAAACAATGATTAATAGAAAACAATGAAAAGTTCATTTCAGAAAGCAGTTTCTAGAAGAGCAAACCAATAAAATAAGCTTCAGGCAACACTAACATTTGCACTGAGGTTTCCATCAGCCAACTTATTCCTTTAAACATGGAGACATTTGAAAAGCTGCAATCCTTTTCCCTTGTGGAAAGCAGCCCTCTACTACCGTTAATTTTTGGGATTGTACTATTCTTCTCTATTCATTTACCATAAGCCTGAAGTACAACAGCCATTGCAGACTTCTAATGATTTCAGAAACACTAGATTGCCCTTTCTATGGAAAAGTCTCACGGAGATTTCTTTTAAAAATATTTAGCGTTTTACAGGTAAATCAAACTGAGTGACAATGAACACTGGACCCAAGTATCTTTTTCGAAGCAGAATCGTACTACTGGACTGACACATGTGGCTTCGTTAATTTCAAAACATCAGACCCCCTGGAAGTACATAAGACTAGAGCTAGACAGTCTTCATAAACTGCATCTAATGACATTTTCAAGATCTAAATTATGAAAGATGAACAAGCAGCCAACCTAACATCAATACTCAAAAAGCTTCTGAAAAAGGAGATGACACAAGTCTAAGTTTTGGATTTTTCATTTCCAAAAAGTAGACATTATTGGTCTTGAAAACTAGAAGTAAATAAAGGACTGGATCTAGATAAGAAAGATGGAAAAGCAACGCAGACATCTCTGCACGTGATCCAGTTGGGTTCAGAAGGCTATAACTGTATTAATGCAGAGATACACCCAACTCATAAGCTTTCCAACGTATAAAAATTTGGTTGATTGTGAGGTTTCCTTATGTAAGCCTTATTTACCGTATAAGACAAGCTATGACTTTGAAAATGACTAAGTGGCGATGGTCAAAATTATCTAGAACAGGTAAAATTATCACAAGAAAATTCATCCTTTAACTTCTTTTTTTAAAACTGATGGCTCCTTTTTAACTTTATATTT
This sequence comes from Psophia crepitans, assembly GCA_013399095.1. Lineage (NCBI taxonomy): Eukaryota > Metazoa > Chordata > Aves > Gruiformes > Psophiidae > Psophia > Psophia crepitans. Next base: position 731,891 of record VWZZ01000301.1, on the reverse strand, counting down.
TCATACTTTTTATGTTTGTAAAGACCTTTACTCTTGGCTTTGAAAGTTTTGTTGTCAACATACGAATCACTGGGACACAAGGGGGAATGTTTAGTGACTTGTTCCTCATAGTAACAGCTATGCATTTATAGCAGAAACAAAGTTTGCTCAAAAAGAGTTGCACAATATTATACTTCATTCTAGTTAACAAGAAGAAAAAATGTAACTTCTTTTTACAAAACAGAAGTTTGACGATACTGATACAATATAGTAAAGACATAATAACACACCATCATTCAAAATAGAAAGATCCTGGTAAAGCTCATTTAAATAGATAATCTATTTTTCATACATTGTGCCAAGTATTTATGTAATCACGTTTTAAGTAAATATGCCAGAATTTTTGTGGGGGTTTTAATTAGAAGATGAATTTTCATTAGCCAGAAAACCTAAAAAAAAAGAAAAAAATCACACTACAAAGCACACTAATCTGGTTCTATCTAATGATTATGCTTCAGTCTTCACATAGTCCCAGACAAATACACAGATGGGCAAAATTGGGGCCTAATTGAAAACAATTAAAAAAATTCCACTGGCTATTAGAAGAACTAGAATTTCAAACTGAGTCTAACCTTAAATAATTAATAGTATGGTCAAATCTCTGCTTTTTTAAGTGAAATGACAAACAGCTTTCATGGTATTGAGGGTTACAGAGACATGACCCATTGCTGAAGATGTTCAGCATACGTTAGCTCTAGATTTGAATTTGTTTTTCTGAGAAACGTAGAATTTTGTCTTAGCTACAAAAAATACATATTCAATATCTTATTTTTACCCATCTGTGATGACACTTCAGTTCAGTTTTACTTTTCTCTGAACTGCCTTCTGTGATCTCAGTGAGCAGAAAAAAAAATTCCGATAAGCAACACTTATTTCTCAAAACAGATCTTATGTCTTATTATCATCCCACAGGCATGTCTATGATGCAAACTGTATGCTCATTTATGATCAGTTTGTGTATATGAAATAATCTTGACTGTGAGAATAAAGAGAAAACTGTGGTTCAGATATGTCACCAGAAAGAAGATGGCTCAGTTATTTTTATTCTCTTCTTATGTGGTAGGTTAATACCCATATCACTTTTTATATAAAATTTTAAGTGCTGTTACATATGGCTTATACCGATGCTTAAATATAGGTGTGGGGTTTTTATTAGTACATCTTTTCACTTGCTCTAAAATTATGACAGACCATCAAAAAAACAACTGTACTGTGCCTAAAAAAAGAAAATCCTTTGTTCTTAAAATTATGATGGATTTTCATACCTCTAATCATTACATAATAAATGCAATACTGTAAATTCTTCACTCACCTTACCTAAAACTGACACAAATTCACATATTTAGGACAAGATCCTCAGCCCTTTTTGAACCCTTCAACTCCCTGTACAGCACAGGGAGGATTCCCATAGGGAAGACATGGTAGGGAAGGGTTATCAGAGATCACAAGGTATAATACTGAGCTTGAAATAGTTGTAAACCCCAGGGAGATAATTGTGTAACCAAGAGCTGGATCCTTTGCTTATATATCGTATAAGAAATTCCACATCACTTTAAGCTCTGGAAAAATCAAATAACGTGTGGTTTCTTACCACTTAGTTGTGAAGAACTAGCTTGACTATTCTGCAGGTACTAGACCTTGATCAAGTCTTCTTTCATCATGATTTTTATGGTAAGCTGCACCAAAAAGAAAAAAAAAAAAGAAAAAAAAAAAAGCCAAATCAAGTTTTAGGAAAGGAAGAGAGTTAAATAGAGAACATTTTTATGATATTATATAAATCCATTCACTTATACCTTGAATATTGCCCTGAATATTGATTATACCTTGAATTTTATAGCCCTGCTCCCTTTACACTGAAAGTAGTGTTGTGGAATTGGAAAAGGTCTGGAACTTTGTGGTGGGTTGACCTTGTCAGGCTGCCAGACACCCACTCAGCCACTCTCTCACTCCCTTTCCTCACAGGACAAGGAGAGAAAGTATGATGAAAAAGCTTGTGGGTTGAGAAAACAACAGGGAGATCACTTACAAGTTACTGTTGTCAGGAAAAGAACAATTGACTTGGGGAAAAATAATTTCATGCCATTTAAAATAGATTTGTAGAGTGAGAAACAAAAACATTAAAACACCACCTTCCCTAAAACCACAACTTCTTCCCCAGGTCCACTTCACTCCTTAATTCCCAGGCCCTCTACATCCCCCAACCACACCCAAGAGGTGCAAGGGGGATGGGGAATCCGCGGTTACTGAGAGTACGTAACAGTCTCTCTCTACCTCTCATTTCTTCTCACATTTTTCCCCAGCTCCAGTGTGGGTCCTCTCCATGTGCTGCAGTTCTTTTTCATGGGCCCCAGTTCTTGTCAGGAGAACCTGCTCCAGTATGGTCTCTCCAGGGCTACAGTTCCTGTCAGGAGAACCTGCTACAGCATGCTTGCAGTTCCTGTCAGGACCACTTGCTACAGCGTGGATTCTCCAGGGCCACAGTTACCATCAGGGTAACCAGCTCCAGCGTGGGCTGTCCAGGGCCACAGTTCGTGACAGGAAAATTCTGCTAAAGCATGGGCTCTCCAGGGCCACAATTCCTGTCAGAAGAACCTGTTCTAGGGTGGGCTCTCCACAGGCCACAGTTCCTGTCAGGAAGAAGCTGCTCGAGTGTGAGCTCTCCAGGGCCACTGTTTCTTTCAGGAGAACCTGATGGTGAACAGTCTGGGTTCCCTAAGGCCACAGTTCCTGTCAAGAGAACCTGTTCCACCGTGGGCTCTCCATGGGTCACAGCTCCTGTCAGGAAAATTTGCTACAGTAGGGTCTCTCCAAGGGCTGCAGTTCCTGTCAGGAAAAAAGTTGCTCTAGTGTGGGCTGCCTAAGGCCACAGTCCCCGTCAGGAGAAGCTGCTCCAGTGTGGGCTCCCTAAGGCCACAGTTCCTGTCAAGAGAACCTGTTCCACCGTGGGCTCTCCATGGGCCACAGCTCCTGTCATGAAAACCAGCTCCAGCATGAGTGCAGTTGCTGTAAGGAGAATATGCTTCATTGTGGGACCTTCATGTGCCACAGCTTCTGTCAGGAAAAATCTGCTAAAGCATGGGCTCTCCAGGGCCACGATTCCTGTCAGAAGAATCTGTTCTAGTGTGGGCTCTGCACAGGCCACAGGTCCTGTCAGGAAAAACCTGCTCCAGTGTGGGCTTTCCAGGGCCATGGTTTCTTTCAGGAGAACCTGCTCTACCGTGGGCCCTCTAAGGCCACAGTTCCTGTCAGGAGAACCTGTTCTAGCGAGGACTCTCCATGGGCCACATCGCCTGTGAGGAAAAATCTGCTACAGTGTGGGCTCTCCTGGGCCAGAATTCCTGTCAGGAGAATCAGCTCCAGCATGGTCTCTCCACGGGCCACAGTTCCAGTCAGGAAAATATGCTACAGTAGGATCTCTCCATGTGTTACAGTTCCTGTCAGAACCTGTTCCAGCATGGGCTCTCCAGAGCCACAGTTCCTGTCAGGAAAACTCTGCGCCAGTGTGGGCTCTCCACAGTCTGCAGTTCCTTCAGGGCATATCCATGGGCTCCATGGTGGGGTCCTCCAAGAGCCGCACTCTGGATATCCCTTATGGCGTTTTCCACTCCATGGGCTGCCAGGCAATCTCTGTCATCTGGAGCACCTCTTCCCCCTCCTCCTTCCCTAACACTGGTGTTCACAGGGCCATTCCTCACTCTTCCCCCTCACTCCCCACTGCCCGTGCAGCGTTTTGCCCTTAGGTATTTCCAGAGGGGCCGCCAGCTCCGCTGATTGGCCCAGCCCGCAGGGAGCCCGCTGAGGAGCTGGCTGGAACTGGCGGGAAATGGTTGTGTCCAGCACCGGGCAGCCCCTGGCCTTCTCCCACAGCCACCACCCTGCAGCCACCTCACTGCCAGCGCCTTGCTACGGACATCCAAATCGACCTTTCGGTAAGCAATCCTAAAGGCATAACGGCTTCCGTGCAAGGAGACAGGAATTAGGGCAAGCCTCTTCAGCCTGGGGAAGAGATGGGGGAGCAGAGCGTGGGGGACACGCGCAGTGCCTGGCTACCCCTTGAGCCTTCTGGTGTGAGAGCTGGCGAAACCAAATACAGCTGGGGGAACCAGCTTCAAAACAAGAGCTAGGAACTAGTACAAATTCAGTCACTTAGTCTCTCTTCGGGATACTCATGTGAGCTGAACTTCAAGTTCACTAAAACTGTGCTACAGCTGAACACATGCTTGCATAGTCCTCCAGGACATGAGTGATTTTCTGAATCATTTGTGCTATTTGAGTTATTAAATAATTGGGTTCGCTGTTCATTCTACTCCTATATAAACATTTCTGCATTTGGTATAAAAGAACTGATAGCTGTGTCTTTATGGTTCTCCCCCATAAGGAAAATAAGCGCACATGGTTGGAGGCAAACCACAACTATGTGGAAGACAGGCATATGTCTTTTCCTTGACTTTTGGAAGTACTGTCTCACTGAAAGGAAAAAACATGATAGATCTTACTTTTTCCTTAGGAAAATGCTGATGTCTTAGAATTATAATATAATATTGTTTCTATAAGAAGGCTCTTTTGCCAAAGCTTTTGTTTGTTAAAGCATCTTGCTTATTTTGTTGCTGTAACACATAATTGTTTTGGGAGTGATGTATTTTAGCAACAAGGAGCTGAATATCAATATTCTTTTATAACAGGAGGAGCCGTGAAGTCCAGGTATTCTCTTCTCAGTACAGACTACACCTGCTCAGGTATGAAAAGCGCTCACTGAAAAAGGAGAATAACTTTTTTCAGACCTGATCCCTGTGTGTATATATAGAGTGTGTTAATAAGTTAATGAAAGAGTATAAGAGTATTTTATGAATGATCCAGGCCCATTTTGCACAAAAGACCTACCCATGGGGATATGAGATTAAAATACATATGTACAATGCTCATACATATATATGTATGTACATCTAGAGTTTGCGAGTGCATAAAAGGCTACATACATTTCAAATACGTTCAGGTATGATTACAATAATTCAGAAGTAAATTGAGAATAAAAATCTATAAAAGAAAATATTAAATCTACTACATATGGTACTCTAAAGCAGCGCCAAGACAACTAAGAGAAATTAAGTCAGACAGCAGCTCATAGTTTCATTTCATTACAGGTTTTATAGCAACAACTTGTAAGAATTTTTATGGTGGCTGTTATGTAGATATTATACAGAGAAAAAAAAAAACACAACCAAACCAACAACTACATAGACACAGCCTACTTCAGCAAAAAGCAGGAACTGGGACAATTAAATTTACCTGTAAGTGAATGAACTCTTAGTAGCATATTCTCCACATACTTTGTTTTCTACCTAGTGTAAATACTCTTACATTTTCCTTGAATATGAGACTGTAACTTTAAAAAAAACCTCTCTTGCAGACTACATGACAATGATTCTCAGATCTGTGTGGTTCCTGCAAGCCAAAAAAAATTCTTTGCATTTAAAATGTGGGGGTATAAACTTTTATTGGACCTGATTATTGCGAAATCATAGATACACAGCTAGCAAATAACTGCTTACGAAGGTAATGCCAGTACTGAGGATATTTTAAGTCAATATTTTATCAACTAGAGCTTCGGTAACTTGCCAGAAAGTTTTTGTTTTCTCTAATTTTTAAAGAGGTTAATAAATCCATGAAGACGCGTTATGGTGAATGAGTGGGTTTTGTAATCATACTAAGAGCATCCATGGAGGGAATGCTAGAACAGTATTAATATACATACATAACAAGTTAGACCAATCTCTTTTTCATCTCCCCTGAAAAAACCCAGAAGTCTCACATTGCATATGGCTATACAAAATCACTGAATTTTCACTGCCTTCTACCATAATTCCTTCTTACTATATTTTTGTCCTGGATTTAGCTGTGGCTTTTCTTAGGCTCTTCTCTGCAACTCTGTTGACATTTCAAGGCTGGCTCCTGGTTAGAGGTGCCTGCTTCCATCCTTACATAGATTTGAAGTTTGTGAGGTAATCATTTTTCTGCATATCTAGGATTCCATGCTAGCACTAAAGAAATGACCAATGGATGAGAAATATTTCTAATATACTCTCTCAGGAAGCAGAATCAGACATAATGATTACCATGCTTCATAAAGGTGGCCTGGTGTCCATATTCAGAGGTATGATCTCATTGTGATGTTTTCTGATGAAGCACAGTATCACATCCTGGAAAATGTAAGTTATGGTATCCTGAAGACAAGATTGAAATTGGACTGGCATTTCCTCCAGATGTTTCCTTTCAACAGTTCTCTTCCAAAAACTGTTTTGGTTTGGGGTTTGGGTTTTTTTTCAAGAAATAAGGGGTCTTAGGAGTTTGTTTCCTATCTGAAACATACTCATTGTCACTGCTGAGAGAACATGCTCCACACATAACTAAAACCTTCATAATTTCGGGGGCTGTTTTCATAGTGCTCACTTTTCCTATTGGGCCAAAGGCTTTCAGCCTCAGCATCACTTCAGAGTCTAAGCTATTAATTGTCCAACTTTCATCGATCACTTCCCATGCATATTTTTTGTTACACGTTATTAAAAAAAAAAAATAGAGCAAAGAACACCCTCACTCCTCTCAAAATATTCAGTCATTCAAGTGTCCTTGAATGGACACCTTTGGAAAAAAACAGCTATTACGGCAATCCTGTGGAACGTAACGGTCTCATTGTATTGACATATGCACATACTCAAAGACCGATATAAATTGAAACTACCCTATGTCCAAGTGATTTGGGTCTAGTGATGATAAGTGCTGTATAAATTCACACCTGAGTACAGAGCTGATGCTTCTTGTCAGCAAAATTATCTGCTTTGGTCTACTTTGGTAGACCAAATAACCAAACTTGTGCTTTTACGTTGTCCCCTGGTTTATCTTGCCTAGCAGAAGCAACAGACCAATATTTAACTTAAAGTTCCTTTGAAGCTAAGAAATAAACCTAGGCAAAGCTCTTATGGATTCTGTTCCATTTCCATTACACCCAATCTCTTCAGCAGGCATGTGGAACTTACGGAAGAAAATAAATACAAAAAAACCCCTAGAACCTCACAATATCAAGAGATGGACAGGACTTTTTCTGTGGAAAGATTAGTATGTTGAAATGGAAATTAATTGCAGGAAAAAGTCAATTTAAAGTAATTCATTTTGAAAAAAATGAAAACTAGATCATTTGTAGTGTTGGAATTCTCTGAACATACATATTTGCTTTTCATGTCAAAATAACTGTATCAAACCTAAAATAGTTGTTTTCAAAGGTGAAAACAATGAAAATGCTACAACTGTACTGATCCAGACTTTTGGAATGGAAGACACAGAGGTGGCACATGAAAACACTCTTTGTTAGAATTTGAGATGAGAAAATTTCAGAAGCTCAGCAATTCCTTTGGGATGGAGAAAGAGGTTACTGCCCAGCTCCACTCAAAACTAATTATTTTTGGTTGAATCTGATCTTACAACTCAAAGATGTTAGACAAAATTCTAAGGAAGAAAAAGGATATGCAGTGCATTTATCACACATACACATGTAATGATTAATTTCCAGTCTTACCTATCTACAAATCAGAATGCAGTCATTAGTTAAGCTGTTGTTAACTGTAATGATCTACTGTTTGTTTCTTGTAGTCAGGTTGCCATAGTCATTGTATGACACCATTATAAGCTTAAATATTGGAAAGGTCTCTTGGAAAGCCTGGCTTTACTTCATCAACACAAGTGTTCAAGGGAAGAAAAAACTTGTTTAAAGTATTTCCTAAAAAGTCATCATGTGAGCATGAAAACATTATTTGTCGATTAAATGAAAAACTTCTTCCTCTTTAACAGATTCTAAATGAAATTTGAATCTCTAAAGAGAACATATGCAAAATGGTAAAAATTAAGACCCTTGCTAATATTAGCTGGTTTTTGGTGCCTCAGACATCTGTGCTTAATTATACTTGTCAGTGGACAATATATCCTCTTTGTGCAAGCTCACATATATCTTACAGCAGAGGGAAGATGAAGTTTCTTGAAGAGAATCTTAGGGGTAAGTGTAACAGTATATCTGCTTTCTATAATTTCTCAGATGACAGCATATGAATAATAGATGTTTTGGCCTGCTGCCATTGTTGGGAGGAGAAAAAAAAATCTTACAGAAAAACAAGACATAGTTTTGGTCTGACCAAAACCCTAGATTTTTCATGTGAATTACAAAGGTTTAGAAAAATTCAATTTGAAATACCAATATTTAAGTGCTTAGATAATTTCAAAACTAAACTTTCAACTCTTTCTAATTAGGAACAGGAAATCAACCACTGGTCGTTGTTTATTTCTAAGTGAGAGTAGGTTTGGAGACACTCTTCCATAAGCAGTGGTAGGCTTACAAAGGAGACCAAGGACAGACACAGCTGGAAACAGGCATATGCGTGAAGAGTTTTAGGAATGTGTGCTTTCCTTGTATGTGCAACACAGTGAAAGCACTCGTAATCAGTCACCCAACCTCAGCCCATACACAGGACTTAATTTAATACAAATGCCTTCCAAATTAGGGAATCAAAAAGGGAGTCATACAGGTTATGCAAAAGAAAACTAGTGACAGACATTCAGAATGAGGACATTCTTCCTACAGTGATTTTCTTTCTTTTCACCAGCAGTGGGATGTGTGATAGGAAGCAATGTTGACAGAGTGATTGAAGACCCCAGCTATCCTTTTCCCCAGTTGAACAGCTATGAGGAAGACAAGTTGTTGGGTTTTTTTCCCAGCGAATTCCTTTCACTCCCCTTCCAAATGAAAAAAAAAAAAACCACATGAAAATCTCAGCAGTAGTTACTAACTCATAATTGCATTTGAAATATTAAATCGTCTATAAATGATCCTATATAGAACTGTAAGTTCATCTTGTTCACATGATGCTGTATATTGACATTTATGGCACCAGTAAATCCCACTTACTCTGACGTAGCTCTTTTTTAAGCTGGACCCCTCAGCACATAGGCAGAAGTGTATGTGGACCAAGATCCCTGAACTCCAGCATGAGATCAGTGCTGGGAAAATGGTTTTCTGCTTCCATTTTAAGGTAGATGTAAAGGCTTTAACTTTGCAGACTCTTGCCATTTCTTGCAGAAAGTTAAGGCTGTTGACTGAGAAAGCTCCTGAAGCTGCAGCAGTGGCTTAAACCACCCTGCTGATACAACCAACATGACTGGCCAGCCACACAGCATATGCACTGCAAATCTGACCGAGGTTTGGGGGTTTTTGCTGCGTTATTTTTAACCCAGATCACTTCTCTGACCTGGTTCACTGCTCAGACACAGAACAGTATCAGTGTAACAGAGGCAGCAGTATGATTCAAGAATGAGCAGCAAGAGATGAGTAGTCAGGTGAAGTCCACGCATGTGCTACAAAAGTGCTTGCCAAACTGTGGACTGATATACACTTTCTCACTTAACATCCCATTAGCTCCTCTGAAATTCCCTTAGATGGTGAACCAATGTCAAGCAGAAGAGCAAGTCAGCGGGAGTTCTGCAAGTTCTTCTAATCCCTAGTAAAAGGCAAGTTCACTCTCTATTACACCATTTTGTCAGTTTTGCATTGATTTTTCTCTCTACCTGCTCCTGCATAGATTTCTCACTCTCCAGTAGATTTATGTTCTGCTAATTTCATTGATGTCTAGTGGATCGTGATCACATCTAGCACCGTCTAGGAGACAACACATTTCCTCTTGACAGTTCTCATCTGCATCACATAAGCAGCTATTCGTGTGCCAATAGCTGAATCCCACCGCTTTACCATCTACCTTTTGCTGCCGGCTAGCATCCCTGCTGCCAGCTCAATACCCTCTTCAGCAGCCCAGGGGGCCAGGAGACGGGAGGTTCTACAAAGCCCCTGCAACTCTCAGCAGTGTCTCTCCCCAGACCCTTCCAGCAACACTGACCTCAGGAGACTGTAATTTGCCTCTTAGTACCATAGGCAGTTTGCACACATTTACCCCTCGACTATACGGCACTCATTGATAAGCTGCAGTGCCGAGCGTGAGGAACGTCGTCTAATCAAGGGTTAGGGTGGGGTGCTCCCAAATGGTTAGAAATACAGCTGCCAAGAGAGCGCTCACACGCGCCACGTGGTTCCTGTGCCAGCTGTTTGCAAAACGGTAGGCTTACTGGTCTTGAGAGAGCAGAAAGAACAGAGGTGTTTAGGACATAAACTGGCAAGGGAAAAGGAGTCTGAGAAACTGTCCCCTTCTTCACCATTCAAGGGATAGAACTTGGTGTCCATTTTTGTGAAAAAGAAATGAACCCAGGAATTGTAATGATGTAATTGTAATGATTGTAATTTCTTAGAGAAAAGCTTAAAAGTCCCCCAAAACTGGCTAAGTGGTTAGCGTGGTGGTGAAATAGTGTTATGATTTCCTACCAACCAAAACACAATTTAGCTTTTCAGTTTTGAATTATGCTTATTTTGCTGCTTTCAGAATGACGGTGAAACCTTCTCTGGTAGAAATGCAGATTCACAGCTGCTGTTTGCTGAAACTCCTTTGATGTCAGTAGTTGGAAGGGAGATGAGTAGCAGCTGAGGAGCTGCTTAATTCCTTTACACCAGGCAGGCACTGCTCTGAATCGGTGTGATCCAGGGAAGCCCTCTGATGCTTCTAGAGAGGAGAACTTCAGAAAGATAACGCTGCTGACTGACAAACCGTTAGGTCTTGCAACATGCAGATCTCACTCCAAGCGCTACGCATCTGCATGCGCTTAGGATGACAAGATGTATCACTCCTGTGTTGCCTCAGTGTCCCGCTCTGGTAGTTGCTCATTGTTTTTGTGAGAATCTTAAACTTTCCATGTTTCCACCAACTGAATGGAGTTAAAAGGGGGTTTTATTCCAAGAAGCTTATAATGCTGTGTTCTGAATTCCCATTAGGGGATGGTACTCTATCATCTCACCGTTCTTTCTAATGTGTATAATATTCTGTAGTTGAAATGGTACTGGGCTTGTCTTCCAGATACAGTACGTAATCTTTGTAACAAAACCAGAGCTGCCCGGCTGGCGGTTGGGGGCGATGGGCTCCGGGAGCAGGAAACCGAACGAACCGGGCCCGGGTGCTTCAAGGGCAGCTGGGGTGGGAAAGTCGGCGGGGCGTTAGGAGAGCCGGCCGGCTCTCCCTTCCTCTGCCGCCGAAACGCTCGTCACCTCCTCCGGGCAGGTGTACCGGGCTGGAGGTGAGCCGAGCC
>VWZZ01000301.1:668290-719668 GCA_013399095.1 Psophia crepitans | reverse complement strand
GCTCCTCTGCTGCTGCCTTCAGGGCTGTGGGCAGTTTCTCCTGGGTCCTTGCCAGACTAAACTGGCTTAACTCTCGCCGAAGGGCGAGATCAATGCTATCGCCGAAGAGCAGCAACGGTGGCACCTTTCTGCAGGCAGACAGAAATGCGCCAAAACTCCATCTAGAGAAGTCGTGTGTGGCAGGTCCCGTTCACAGTTTTCCCTCGCACCTTTCAGCACCCGGTTCAAAAGCCGTGTGAGAGTTTCAGTCTCTCGTACTTCCCAGCAGAGAGATGGCTCAGCTTTGAGAGGAAAGGGCAAATGTAATTAGCTCAGAGACGGGGGTGGAAGTACGTGCCTAAATCGTCTTTTCTTCTACAAAGCTTTCCCTTCGTAGAAGCCACCCTAAAGTAACTCTGAACCACAGCCGAATTGCACATGGGTTCTCTCTGCCTGCAGTTTCGTTGAAAAAAAATAGTTTGAGGGGAGCAAAGCTATTTTTGACTGAATTAAGTTTTTCCAGCTTGCATTTAACATAACTCTTCTCTGCCACCCCAGTCCCCGTGCTTGGGAGATGTAACTGGCCGCACAACTTCCAAGTGTTTGACACTTGTTAAAAAGGAGAATGCTTTGCAGCGGGTTACCGTGAATATGCGGGAATTGCTTCGGGCTCTGTCCTCGTCTTTGCACGCAGTGCCATTCATTCTATCCCTGTGCTAGGCACAGAGAGCTTCCTGAACTTTCTGTCCTGCTCTGACTGACACCATCCCATCCGTTAAAACTGAACTTTCTGCCCAGTAAGGATAAGAGGCGCGGGAAAGGGTTTTCAAAATATTTGAAACCAATGAAAGCGATAGCGCACCATGAACCGGTAGGCTTTCAGGGCAGAATGCAGCATTCTGTGACAAAAAATGTTAGAATAATCATTTCTTTACACGTCTCTGCATAATGCTTAGAACTGACAGGTTCTATCCATGTGTTTTTCTACAGATAGAAATAAGAGTTATTTTTTGTAACTGAGCTACAGGATACTTCAGTGGTACTTTACTTGTAGCCGCATAAGGGAAAGACCAGCAGTTGCCTGTAGAAGGAATTGCGGTTAGACTTATTCCACCCCAAGTAGTAATTTTTTCTTCTTTTTTTTTTTTAAGTAGTTTCATTGCAATATTAGATCTATTAGAAAAAGTAAAAGAGCTTTTTTTTCCTCCCACTGCTTGTTTGTGAGAAGAGGCTTGTGAAAGTCGAAAGATGTAAACTAAAGTGGTGAAATAGCATATGGTGAGAGGCAATAAACCCCTAGTCCTGGACTGGAGGTAAAAATAGTCCTTTGCTGCGTGGGAGAAGGGTAGAAAGTTTTGGGTTCTTTGAAAACTACGTACATCTGCAGTACTTCTCAACTTAGTCATTTAGCTAGTGGAGAAACACATGCCCTAACAAAGTAACTTGACGGGCTTTTCCTCAGTAGCTTAGGGGATTCTGAATGAAACGATGTAACAGGTGAGTGAAAATGTTTATATGGTTCCAAAGGCTTAATTTAACACAGCTTCTATTCCTGGGTTTAGAGGCTGCAGGTTACACAACGATGTTTACTGTCTTGTGCACTTTTAAAAACAGTGATCCACAAGAGATTTTTGCAAAATGTTTGTTTCCCTTAGTGCTAGATGACAACTTTACATCGCTGAAGTATGTCAGTAGTGTTTCAGAAGCTAAAGAGATACTGAAAAGAAGTGCTCTGTTGTAAAACTGGTCAGTGAGATCAGTGAAGAAACTGAAGGCGGCTGCGGTGCATGGGATGTAAATGAAGTAGGGTGGTAGCTGAGGTTTGTTAAGCCTCTGCCGTCCTGCTGAGCAGTCACAGAAATACACAAGGGAACTTCCAATTGTGATGCTGAACTTAATTATCTCTTGTCTAACTCGTTCAGGCTGTCAGCAACTTTTGGAGGTAATGGTTTTATCCACGCTGTGTCTTTCAGTCAGCGACCCCATTCTTCTTCTTGGATTCTTGCCAGTGACAAGTTTCGGTTCTGATCTCATAGAATAGGGTAACTTCCTCTGAAAAATGTGCAGGGATATATTACATTGCTGGGACAGGCAAAGTGAGAAATATCTAATTCTCAAATACTTGAATTTGCATTTCTTTCAGTAAAAGAATCTTTGAGGTAATAAGTTTCTAATTATGAGTTAGAGAAATGTAGAGGTGGCAACAGGCAATAGAAGTGGGTTTTTCCTAATGTTGGGCTGCTGTAATGAATGGATGTGAATTACTTCCGCACATAAATACATTAAAACACTTTGTTGCTATTTTTCACTAAAGTAGCCTTGAAACTGACATAACTAGTGAAGGATTCGTGCACAGTTATGAAGCCTCTGATCACACAAAACTGTTGTATTTTTTTGTCACACGTTCCTACCTACTTCCTCAGTAGAGAAAGAGTTGCTGGGAATAGTCCTCTGCTGCAGTCATCCCAGCATCTGGAAATAACTCCTCCAGGCATACGTCAGAGAATTTTAACGTTGTTTGAGGTGTTGCAGGGGCCTGGGTTGGTTTAAGAGCCAAGAGGAGCCATGAGATACAGTAGCAAATCTGACTTCCCAGCCCCTCCCTGGCACTTTTAAATCTCTCTCTGCTGCATAGAGGAGTAATGTTTTGAGAATTTCTTTTCTAGTTCTAGCACTTCTGTCAATGCTGTCAAGTATTCTTGATTGCGGATTTATTTATATTTGGAGTATTTTTAAGCAATGACTTATGTTAGAGGCTTGTAATCACGCTCTAGGCACAAATACAAAACAGTGCTTCAGGTTTATTATTTGGAGCACTAGGTGTCTGTCTTCTAGTCTTTTGAGTTTCAAAACCTTGCCCACATCAGTTTGGGATAGTCATAAATTATTGCAGAGGAACTTGCACGATAATCTTCAGATGTTCTTTAGACGTTTTGACCTATTACATTTTGGACTTGCAAAACATCACAGAAATTCTGCAACAAAATTGCTCTCAGAATTGAAACAGAGTGATTCATTGTCTAAAAATACAGGAAATAATTTAGAAAATTTGCCATCCAGTCTAAAAAAAAAAAAAAAGGCAAACCAAAAAAGTTTTAACTACAAATGTACACAGTAAATTCAGCACATGCTGTTTAACATAAGGCCAGAAAGCTCTGCCTGCTGTTTCAGCCTTCCACCCTTCCTTTAAATCCCTGCTACAATTAACCTATGAACAAATTGCCCTCTAGCTCCCCCAGCTGAATCATTACAATGGAAAAGTGAACAGTTAATGGTTTTCCCCTGAAAGATGGCCTGTGATTGTTCAACTTGAATTTCAGCAAGTTTCACCTTTGATAGTTTGGCTTTTTGATCTCGCTTGCTTTGCTCAAACCTTGCTGGTGATCTCCTTTGCAATAGCTATACTATTCCAAGGAAGACAGGATCTTCTGGAGCTCCGTCTGTTACAGAGTTAGGGACACAGCTGGCACTTAACTAAAATGTTCTGGGTAGAAGTGGTTGAGGAACATGAGGGATAAAACCGATGAAATTATGAAAAGAGAAAAGATTGCCTTGGATAAATGAGTCTGATGAGGCCCTGACATCTAGGAGCAGGGTATCAGAAGGCTTGTCATCTTTGCAGTAGACTTAATCATTTTAATCAATGAGCAATAGGACCAGAGGAGTTGTGGGAGGATAAAAAGGATCGTGGAGGCTGTTGGGCATGGAAGGCACTGGAGCAAGTTACATAAAACTGGTTTCTCAGATGACATAGCAAACATCTGTATTAGAGTCCTTGAGACCAAAGCTTGAAGTGGCTTTATAAGTTGTGACCTTATTTGTATGCGATTATGCTGTTTCTGTGGATGCGTGCAGCAGGGATTACAGCAGAAGTGTATCTTCCAGCTGTGTAATGTACGCAGGCTGGGCAATTACTTATCTCTCAGTGACTTTATGACAGCGCGTGCTCCTTTTCCCTGAGGCAACCAAGCTGCCATGTCCTCTTGGGCTTATGCAGTGCTGCTCTCATGCTTATGCAGAATACAGCATTTTCTCTTCTCATTCGATAAAGCTTTTATAATGTCATACCCAGAGCAGGGGGCTCATCACAGTGTTTGGGATGGCAAGCTCACGCTTCTCGCACCCACAAAGGCCTATGATGCCAGTCAGAGAAAGAGAGGAGGTGTAAGATAGCAGGTCAGGAGAGGGCCAGAGTGGACCTGGATCAAGAACATGTGCTGGAGCCAAGGAAAAGGGGGATACAATCCAACAAGCACGAAGGAATGCTGGTGCTTTTTCTTGTTACGGACCTCTGAAATAGGCACAGGAATGAAGCACTGAGATGAGCAAAACTTCCTCTTATCTCTCACGTCATCATTATCTGGTCTTGTTTGACTTACTGATAGGAAGTCTCAGAAAGCCTCTTGACATCTAAATTCATGACACTGGTCTTCTCCAATTCTGCCATTTTCTGCAAATCCACATACACTAAAAGCAAGTCCCAGGTAAGTCATTGTCATAAGAGGATGGAAAGCATTGCTAGAAGGGAGTTACCAGAAGTGCCTTTTCTGATTTAAAGGAGGATTAATTCTTACACATGGGAGCGTAGTAGAATTTTATTTTCTGAGGAGATTTCAGTCAAGTTAACATGGTCTATAATTCATACAAACCATGGAAATGTCTCCCTTAGGGAGTGAGGAGTTCTACATGACATAACTCCAAAATAAAATTTCAAAATTAAATTCCAAACTTGTGTCTGAAAATGGTATATATTCAGTATATTCATGTCACTGACATTAGCCAAGTAGGAGAATTTGGAAGCTTATCGCTTGAACCTCAGTAACTGGCAACCTGCCAAAAAATCAACTTCTTTTAGTAGATTTTTCAAGTAAGGCATTCTACTTCGTGCTTGTCTTGATGTAAGAGCCTGCATGTTGTTAATTGAAGTTCCTCAGGTGACCTAGAGGAATTATTAAATTACAGTAACATAAAATCTCTTGTCCCAAAGACAATTGAATGTGATATTACTGTGAGCGCTAAGGTTAGTTCCTGTTTGCTTGGACTTTGTGTAACATTTACTTGATGTCTTAGGGAAAGGCACATGGGGGAGGAAGTGGCAACAGAGGGATGGAGGAGGGTCAGATGCCTCTTGACCCTGGGAAGGGTGTTTTTTTTGGAAGAACGTAGAGTACAGTTGTGGTGCATAGGGTGCATTGTCATCTCTGCTGGATGGGCAGGGGGGTTCAGGGCTGCTCTACTCTGGTGTCTCCATTGGGGCAGGGAGAAAGCATAATGTTGAGGAAAAAGAAGTGAGAGGCAGTATGGAAGTAGAGGAAATGAAAGCTCCAGCAGTTTCTTCAGGCAAATGTTAGTAGGTCTGTCACAATACAGTACAGAACAAACTCTGAAATAAGAATGGTGTTTGGGTTTTAGTCCTACAAATGCTTCTTCTGGTGTTTTCTTACCGTGTGATAAAGAACTATCTTTATTCCATTAATCTGGTATTGTCTCCCAAAGTCCATGACATCCTGGGTACAAAATCATTTAGATCAGTGTTGATTGTGAGAATGTTTGTAGCAAAACCCAGAGTCATTCATCTTTCTCCTGGCTACTGAACAGACTAGGTGTATCCCTTTATTTTCTTTCCGCACTTAATCAATATTGTGCAGTTGTATGTCCTGTAAAATGAATTCAACAAGTCCGCTAGATTAGGAGTGTATTTATTTAAACTCCCTAATGTATTGGGCAGTAATAAATGTCAGCGCTGGTTGCGAGCACAGCTGTGGGTGCAGGGGTGTTGATTTTATTTTTCCTCCTCTCAACCTACATCCCGCCAGCCCTGGCACTCTGTAGTCCATATTGACACCCTCTTCTGGGTAGCTAAAACCCATAAAGCTCACAAATTTTGGGTTCACCAGTAACTGCATCGCATCTGGAAGAGTCCTAAAAACTATGCAAAAGAGCTTGTCAAATGACGTGATGTGTTTTCTTCTAAGAAATTCTTTCATAAACGCTGTCATGCTGATGCATAGAAAATAGTGGTTCAATAATTTGGTTAATGCTTATTCATATGAACATCTGATATAAAGCAAGCTTTACATTTGTAACTTAGAATACTTTTAAATGTGTAGCTTCTCCTTAACCACGGGCACCACTACTGCTTTCTAGAAGGAAGCGAATGTTTGCTAACTTGGCAATAGTGTAGCCTTTGAGGAAAGTTAGAAGAAATTTCACTATGTTCTCTAAGGTTTTAAAAATTAACTCTTCTTAAGAAAAAAACCCAAAGAGCTACTGCTAAATAGTTGCAACAGTGCAAGGAGTACACAGGACATGCGTACATAATGATCTGACATCCCCAGCAGGGACTGCAGTTAGACACCCTTTATTTGGTAGCCATTTGCAGTACAGATGGTTCTAAGGTCTGCTACTAATAGGCAGGGAGTTGGAGAGATGCCAGCTTTAGGCCTGAGTTTGGGTAGCACTCGTGGGTATTATTTGTGTTTCTTACAAACTTTAAGGCTGGAGAACACTTGCAAAGCCAGCGCTTCATCAGATTGGGTGTAATGTCACTTTCCTTCTCAGTGATGGAGAAGCCAGCCCTTACTGCCAACCTTTCGCATTCTGAAATGGGACGTGCAGTCGTACCTTTGTTCAAGAAGAAAGTGAAAAGTCTAGGTGGCCTGTGTGAGGCAGAGCTCAGGTCCACCAAACCTGGGTTACTGCAGTCTCCCTGTAGGGTGCTTGGGTGCTCCTGTTATTCACCATGAGCCCCTTCAGCTTGTCCCCCTTCTAAGAGCATTGGTCTTTGTGTCCTAGGCAATCCCAAAGGAGAGCACTGTGGGAAGACTTGTTTGGAAGAGCGTGATAATCAGTGGCTGGGTGTCAGCTTGTCGAGGCAGCCAAAAGAAAATGGATCCATCGTTGTATGTATTAACCGCTGGAGCTGCGCGTCTGTTTGTCAGACTGCCTTCACCTTTCTTATGCTTCTGTGTCAAACATCATCTTTCCTTTTTATCCATAGGCTTGTGGACACAGATGGAAAAATATCTTTTACATAAAAAATGAACACAAGCTCCCATACGGTATTTGTTTTGCTGTCTCTTCTGATTTTCGAACTGAACTGAGCAGAAGAATATGCCCATGCTATATAGGTAAGCAGAATGCTTAGGTCATTTGTAGCAAAGGGTAAGATACAGAATTGCCTGGTGCAGAGTTTGAGAAGAGCCTGTGGTGCTCTTAGCAGGTGTTCTGCCAGCCAAAGGTTTGAAGATTGAGTGCTGCTGATGCCAACAAATTTGCATCATAAATTGGGCTCATAAGATGTTTATCACTTCAAAGAAAAGCTGCTTTTGACAGGCAAAAAATTAGTTTAAATAGAGCATCAGAATACTTGCTCCTTGGGTTGGATGACTGAAGGACGTGTGCTCCTCGAACAGGCCAGTAGAGGATATTCTTCCTTCCTTGACTCTGTCATTTGCTTGCTCTGCTCAGGAGAGTGCCACACAGCAGAGCACGAGTAATACCTGCAAGTGATTGTTGCCATCCGCTCCTTAGCCTTTGATGCAAAGCTGCTGTGGTTTCTTGACAGTGTGTGTCTCTGCTCCTTACTTGTCTCCTGCCAAGACTGCTGCTGTGGTGCGAGACCTTCACTGGTCCTTCCTCAGAGGACCGCAGGGGCAGAATTAGAGTCGATGTCTGAAGCTATCAAACAAGTCTTTCCATGCCTTCCCTTTCATACCTCCTTCCCATCCAGGAGAATGGTTTCATGACCCTGCCCCTTGCCAATGCAAGGAGGAGCTGACAATCTGGCCTTTCTGTGCAAGCGGATAGAGTAATGCCATCAAATGTCCTGCTGCTGGCTTCAGAGGCTGATACGAGCATTGGTGAAATCATGCTTTTAAGTGAACAGATCTATGGATGAGATGAAGGGAACCTGGATGGGAGCCAGTTAGCAAAGAAAAGCAGGAAAACAGAGCTGGGAGAGTTGGATGTAAAGACAATTGCTAAGGCTGGTAGATACCAGTATGTCTAAGATAGCCGTAACACAAGCCCTTCAGAGCACTAGTGGAACGACTATCAAGATGCAGAAGCTTGTCAATCAGATTACGCCTGGATTATACAGAGTGGAAGAGTTAAGTTTATCTAGCTGTGCTGCTCAACTTGCTTGTGCTGCTTCATTCATGGAACAATTTAAGAAGAGAAGTATAGACTTTAAAGTCACAAGATTTCAAAGGAAGCTGTGATCAAGTGATACATAGTGCTTTGAGTTTGGCACAATACTATACTGAAGCTAAAGGCTATACAGAGGAAACCAGTGGTTTTAGTTTTATTACAGAACTGAAAACCAATGTTGCTTTTATTTTGCTTTTTTTTAACTTGTCTCAACTTCTGTTGAAGACCTGGTAACAAATTCTGAAACTACATGCTTTTCATTCTGCTTAATATTTCTTGCCCATTCCCAGATCATGTGCGAAAGTTTGGAGAAAACCATGGGTCGTGCCAGGCTGGAATGTCTAGCTTCTACATTGAGGTGTGTCTTAAAGATACCAAACTTCTCTCTCTGTGTGTATATATATCACGTATGTATACACACACATAAAAGTGTATATGTAACTGCAAACATCAACACTGTCTTTTTTTTGTGGGAGGGAAAAATCAGACTTTTCCCATTTCTCTTTAACTGAATCTTGATAGGATTTGCACGATAATTCCCAACTAATACTTTTAGTTTTTATTCCCAAGAATACTTTCACACCTTACTAAATCCAAAATTACTTTTCACCTGGAAGAAGAGCATGAATATAACAGAGTATGATGTTTTATTATTCCCTTTAAAGTAATCTGTTTGGTGTAACGTTAACACTAATAACACTTACCTTCTTGCTTTACAGAGTAATCTCCATTTCATCCTAAGATTATTATTTCTAAAAAGTTCTACTGAGAAGAGAATATCCTGTTTGTTAAGTTGTTCACAGCTCAAAGTTTTTAATAATCATGTTTTCAGAACGTCTGAAAAATGCTGTCTGTGACCTAGTGGTAATCCCCCGGTACTGAGCCAGATGCATCTCCAGTAGCATTTCATTGAGTTCACAGGAGATCTAGAGAAAAGCATTTGACTTGTTTTGCTTATCTTCATGAATATTTAAATATGAATAACATGGGTTTGTTTTATTTTTCTTTTAGGACTTAATAATAATGGGAGCCCCTGGATCATTTTACTGGACTGGTTCTGTTTTTGTGTACAATACAACTGCAAATACAATCCATGCTTATACTGATTCAAATAACCAAGTGAAATTTGGCAGCTATCTAGGTACTTAAAAATATTTAATGCTTTACAAAAATATAACTCAAAGAATTAGCTAAATAGCTGATCTTGAAGTGAGTACACAATGTTTATCGGTGCTTTCTTTATTAATCCCAGAAGCGACAGTTCTAAAGATATGTTCTGATTTTGTTAAATATTATTTAATTATAATGCTTCCTCTCTGTTCTTTTCACATAGAAGCTTCTCAAACATCAGATTTCTGTTTTTATCATCTTTCTGCTGAGTTTCTATTGTTTCTTGATTTAGAAGGTAGAGATATGCTTCTGGTTAGCCCTTCACTGTTACGTCTGAATGCTTCCAAGGTCTTCAGAGAATGCTTGCTCCAGCTTTCCAGTAACAACCAGCAGAAAAAAACATTGCCTCTGTCTGGGTTAAAAAGCTCATTCTAGATTTCTGCTCCTATGAGTGTAAGAGCAAGAATTTCTGTGAGTCAAGTCATTACTAGCCAAACACAGATACAGGCAAAGGAGTAAAAGCTTGCATGAGGGCTGTGCCAGGGAGGGTGCCGGAAGAGCCTTTCCGCACATGTGTGGTCTTTCTTAGTGCCCTTGGCCATCCGGGACCAGAGCTCAGCTGGAGTTTGCTTCACAAACACTTCTCCAGTGGCTGGTGCAATCGCAACAGCCAGCGCCTTGGCAGAGCCACGTGTCCCCTAACTAAAGTTGCCCTTTCTACAGGAAAGTGAAGAAATGGACCATTGACTCAGCTGTGTGTTGCTATAGTAGCAGCTGTGCTAAACCTTAATTTTTTGTATTGTTCCATGCTACTTAAACCTCTGCTTCATTCCCTCATGACAGTGTGTAATGTGGTTGTTTAAGGCCAAAATCTATTTAGGGTTAATTCTGTTACCAGATGACTGGGTATGAAGACTGAGTGTGCCTCTCCCTTAAATAATGAACAAAGATATCCTTACTAAGTGGTGGAAGTATATTGTGACCAGAGTTTAATTCAAGCATGTGACTAAACATAATTATCAGCTTACACTACCCTTCTTCTGGCAGGGACAGAGAAGTTGGCTTCTTTATTTACATTTTTCATTAAATTGTCAAAGAGTAATAATTAATAAATTAGAGTTTGCAGGAAGAGTGTGCAAAAGTGTTGCAACATTTTCCATAAGTTGGAAGAAACAAAGCTGTTTAAGTACCAGACAGTTAAAAGAAAGAAGGAAGTTGGAGAAGGTGGTAATACGTAGTGTTTATTAGTATTTCCTTGACTACTTCAGAGTATGTGGGAGATTACCAGCTGACTTCTTTAAAAGGAATTAGAGAAGTTGGTCTTTCAAACCAGCTGGGTCTGATGAAAGAGTAACCTTAGGCACTTAACAAGCTATGTTAAAGTAATAGGTAGTTTCTTGTAGGAGTCTGAGAATGGCAAATGACATTTCAGAAAACTGAAAAACTGTAGCAATCGTAAAGAGGAAAGAGTTCTGGGACTGGAAAAAAAATTGATTTGACTCTGCCGTCAGAATCAAAGGGTCAATTATGTGATTGCCTCTCCCCCACACCACCATTTTGGTAATTAACCACAGTAAAAATGAGGACTGTCTGATTACTGTGCTTTCTTTTAGCATGTTTGTGTTTTTGGTGGGGGTTTTGTGGGTTTTTTTGAGTTTGGGGTTTTTTTCTAATTAAAAAAAATTCATTAAAATTACCGACATTTACACTTCAGCAAAACCAAAATAGCTAGAAAATAAAGGTCAGAGGAGGTAAATTAAGGTTTGTCCACTTAAGCTTCATTTTTTGTTGAATAAGTAAAAACTGGGTGTTGACCTTTAAATGATAAATTGCCTTGTGCACCTCTTTTAGCTTAAAATACGAAAAGAAAAAGCTGGCTTAATGAGAACTTGAATTCTAGACAGTTGTCTTCACAGATGAAAGATTTAAGGCTCATTCCCATCTGATCCAAGATGATTTTTCCATTTTCTCTGTTGCGAAAATCAACGGTCATTCAATAAATGCAAGAGTAGCAGAATATGTTAACTGTCTTCCCTGTTTCAACTTAGCCATAATGTATTTTGGAAGGAGGAAGGATGACTCCTGTAGTTGCAGATTAAGGTGTTAGCCTTCAGTTTGCAGTTCTGTGGTTGGACCTCTGCACCAAACTGTGGTCTTGTTTCTAAGAGCTGTCTCCGCATACAGAAGTGCTTTGTTCCGTAGATTCAATTACAAAAGTCGATGCAACATAATCAAGCTTTTGCTCCAGTCTGTTCCTGCCATTTTCATATGCGTATAGCCACAATGCTCCGTGTGTGTGTGTGCATGTGCACATAAGTAGCACTACGTTTCATTTTTCTGCAGTCCAGTGACTACAACAGTCAGAGAGTAACAATTGAGTGTTTCCACACTGCGTGGACATTTGATTGTTTTTATTTGTATTACAATACAGACTTGCTGAACAGCTGCCAAATATGCATTAAGAGGAGGTGTTTGCAATTTATTTTATTGGCTTCTAAAGTATAGCAGATAATTGAGATCCTGGGAGGAAATGAGTTTCTGACACTTGTTTCTGCTTGCTGGAACTTAGTGTTTGTATTGACTTCTGCTTATATTTTAAAAGATTTCTTTTCTGTTTTCGTTGCTGACTTGCATGAGGTCTGAATGTCAGACTCTCAGTAATTCATGGTGTTGACAGCTTTTGTACGTCATGCTCCCTTTTTATTTTCTTTATATAGCTTTTCTAGTATTGAATAGTGCATTTCTAATTGACAGGGTACTCTGTTGGAGCTGGACATTTTCTGACATCAGCCAGTACAGAAGTAATTGGAGGGGCTCCCCAACAGGAGCAGACTGGTAAAGTAAGAGATTGTCTGTACTATTGGTTTGAAGAATATTGTGCCACGTACCCACCCATGATTTTTCAATTTTGATGAACGTATTAAGACAAGTATCAGATGTATATGATTTCTTATGGGGAGAAAAGCCAAAGAAGCAATGAGGGAAGATAACCTAGATAATGTTGCTGTGAACTGTGCTGTTCCAGAAAGGTGCAGACAAGAAGTAGTAAATAGCTGTACCTTGTGATACTGTGTGTTGCTTCGCTTCTCTAGCACATGCTGCAGAGAAAGCACAGGAAAGTATTTCAGATTACTGTTTGCTGAACTCCACTTATATTTTCTTTTCATTTTAGGCTTACATTTTTAGCATTGAGGAGCAACTAAATATTCTATTTGAACTAAGGGGTAAAAAGGTAAATCTTTCATACTACTTTTCTGCACCAACCTTAATGATTCTATTCTATTCTAGCATATCTTCTTCAAAACTAAAAAATACATTGTGATTTCTTGTTTGCACACAGCTTGGTTCTTACTTTGGAGCTGCAGTTTGTGCTGTGGACCTGAATGCAGATGGCCTCTCAGACTTGCTGGTTGGTGCTCCAATGCAAAGTACTGTGAGAGAAGAAGGAAGAGTTTATGTCTATATCAATTCAGGTTCTGTAAGTATTTTCTCTTAAAAACACCTAGTAATGCAGTCATTCTAGTATAACAAGCTAAGAACACAGTATTTCAGGATATAGGAGAAACAACTCCAGAACCACGATGACAATCCCAGCAGGAGTGTGTAGTGCACCTGCAAAGGCTAGCTGTGTAAACTGTAACGCGTGGTTACTCAGGCTAGCGTCAGAACTGAGCAGACTGGTTTTCTTTCATGGTACCTTCAGGCGGTGACAGCCTGCCACTACAGCCTCTTCACAAGCTCTTCTCCATTTCCGTGCTTACTGCCGAACTGACACGTGAGGAGCAACTTACTGAGCACTTCAGAAACAAACAAGGGATGAAAAGTGAGCGTGTGGTTGGTGGTACCAGTCAGGAAAGAGATTGGTAGTCCTCGGTTTGGCAAAGAAAGTAGCTGGGCAGATCATGCATTAGAATTAGCTTCCTTTTTATTCCTTTTAAGGATCAGAAGTGGAAGTATAATTGCTGGTTTTGTGTGCTTTTGAATTTCTCTGGCTTTTTAAATTTTATCTTCATTTCTTATTTCCATTCCTTCCTCCCCCCACTAATACATATGTATTCTCTTGTGCTTGCAATTAGCGTTTTCTTAACATGTTTTACTCACAGAGAACGAAGTCACTCCAGGATGCCTACGACTCACTAAGGCACACACAAGAGCTTTGTAACAGCTGCTGTTTAGAACCTTTTTAGCAAACACAGTTTTCGCGGAGCAGTGAGCCCCTGTATTCTGATGTAAGCTTGCTGCTGCTTACAGGTGTTTGCTACGGGAACACATTGCTGTTCTTGAAGAACAACTTTCTTATTCTTTATTGTTCTTATACTGAGTACTGTTAAATATCTTTGATAATGCCTGCTTCCGCACCAAGGAATTCAGTAGGGTTACATATTGGCTCCAAGGCAGTTTTAACACTTTAAGTAATGTCCCAGGCCACCTGGAAGATGCTTTATTAATGTGCCATTGCCTCTGTTTATTTTCCTTCAGGAGGCGAAGATGGTAGAACTGAACATAGAGCTCAGCGGGAGTGACTCATACGCAGCCAGGTTTGGAGAGTCCATAGCCAATCTAGGAGACATCGATAACGATGGTTTTGAAGGTAAGTATATTTTAAAAAAAAACAGCCTTGGCTTTAATTCCCTCTGAGCAGTGGACTGTCACAATAAACAGGAGGATTATGGAAGTCTGAGGAGATTTTCAGTTGGTGACTTGACCTTTCTTTTCTAGGCCACTGATTTGAAATACAACTGTTTCACAGTCATTGATGTGTAGTACCAAGAGATGAGGTCCTGTCGCTTTAATAAAGTGCATAGGCATAAGGTGATAATGTAGTCTGCAACTGTGGGTGCCACAGGAGGATCTATTTCAGGCACATAAAGTTAGATGTCTAAACAGAAACTGAGAATATCCTCCCTTCCTTCCCCACCACCTGGACTGACACACCCTCTCTAAATGTGATGATATCGGCTGAAATTTCCGTTGACGTTGTTCAGGTGGAACATGCTCAGGGGGCAGAGAGTCTCCAGACATGTGTCTAAATTCTGTAATAAGCACAGAAGTAATAGACATTGAAAAGAGTGTCATGCAGAAGTTACAGATAAAAGGTATTTTAGTTGAAGAAAGCAGATGAAAGGATGTAAGATGTGTTAAACCATCTAGAATGACTCTCTCAGCCTCCTACTTCCCTTCTGATTCCAGTCAGGCTGCCTAAAATGTGTTTGCTACAGAACGCCCCACGGGCCACTACTGCTCGCAACTTTGTTCCTTCCAAGCCCATTCACGCTGGCTGTTTAGGTAGCCCACAAAAACAGCGGAGTGGGGGACCCCCAGCTAGGCTGGTGACAAGCAGAGGGGACCTGGCCCAGTGGCTTCATTCATCTTGTCATGGTTTCAAACAAATAGGAACAGCCACTATTCTTGTCTGAAAAACTGGCATGTGCTCCCCTCCAGCAGAAGGGCAGGCACAATAGGCTGTGTTAGGGGCAGGATAAAAATTCAACCAGCATTTTCTACTGTTCAAAAATTCATTAATGGTTTCAGTTTTTCCATCATCAAGACTTGGACCGTATGCAGGAACTAATATCCTTTGTACAAAACCTGTCAGCTTTTTCTGCGCTATATCTTTACCAGGTCCATGTCTGTCTTCAAGCTTCTGAATTACCCAGTTACTGTCCAGGGTTCCCCTTTCACTCTTCCCTTTGTCATGTGTTCATGGCCCTGTTCCATAACATGCAAAGTTTGGAACGGTCATTCTCTTCTTATCTGGTCTCCTTTTCCTTAAAGTCCTCTTTTTTTCTTTATTTATTTTTTATTTTTCCCCTCCTTTGGTACCTGTTCCTTGAACTGTTGTTAAATTTCATTTCTTCTGTTTTGCATTACCTTCACAATTTTATACACAGGTTTCAGGTTTTGCCCCAAAACATTTTCAGTCTCCAAAGGAAAAACCATACCCACATGTAGGACTGGGGAATAGAGAAGTAAAATCAAATTTATAGTGGCATAGCAAAGTAGCTGTATGACACGGAATATAATGTGCAAAGATCATCCTAAAACTGCAGGGAGAGGCAGAGCAAACGAGTGGATTAGCTTCTGAAGGGAGTGAAAGCACTGAAAAGAAAAACTGGAGACAATATTGAAAGTGGCAGTAGGAAAAGAAATTTTTTAAGAAAAACAGCTGGAAGCAAAATATAAAAAGACATTGGGTGTTAGAAAACATTTCTCTGTAGTAAGTAATAAAAAAGCACAGCAGAGCCAACTTTTTCAATGACCTAAAGCATCAGTATCAGCGCTATGAAGATAATGGCGTACCTGTTGGTCTAGAACCTGACCTCCTCAAGGACATATGTGTAATTTTAATTAGCGCAACTTTCCTGTCCTGTTTTCATCTCACCAGTAGAGAGACATAACGAATTTTGTGTGGTTTAGTCACCAAAGTCTGGATTCGATCACAGAATCAGTAAAAACAAATTGTCAGAGCTTTGCTTTTCTTGTGATTTTGGTTTGGTGCGGCGTACGGTATTTCCTATTTGCCGATAGTTCAATTTTGCTTATTTGTGAATGAAAATTCACAATTATGAGCTTACATCACCTTGAAACACACTAATATAATTCACCACCCCCCCTTTCGACTTTTTGATTAACAGCCTCTGGCAGTTTGAACCACTGAACCATGGGTCTTCTGGATAAGGCATGTGGAGGGTGGGTTGGCTTGTTTCCGTGTCACCACGCCTCTCTGGGATTAAATCATCCAGACGTGAAATTTATCCCTTTGCACAAGCCAGCTACCTTCATGTCTCGTTGAATGCCTGTTCGAGCCTGCTATCGGCTGTTAAGGACATTTCATAGAAAATAGTTCCTTTCAGGCCACGTCCTAGGAGTACTTCCTGCATTTCAGCGATTTAATCCATGTGGGGAGAGCCGAGTATGGGAAAATCATCATTCCATGAGTACAAGGCTTCTGTTTTTTAAAGACCATTGTCATTTTGGCTATTGCCCATGATAACCTCTTAAGGGTCAAATTCAGTATTGGTAGGAACAGGCTTTGTATTGAGCAAAATGGCTGTGT
The DNA here is from genome assembly GCA_013399095.1 of Psophia crepitans. NCBI lineage: Eukaryota > Metazoa > Chordata > Aves > Gruiformes > Psophiidae > Psophia > Psophia crepitans. The sequence goes on along the minus strand of VWZZ01000301.1, from coordinate 703,371 downwards.
TTGGCCCAAAACCATAGTACTTAAGGCAGAGTCGGATTAGTGAGCTGGGCTGTATTGTTCCCGTTTGCTTTATACCAATCTTTAGCACCTCCTCTGAGTTCAGTCAAATAAACGTGGTCTGGCATTGCATGTGTCATGATTTGGCTTTAACTCTACCTTGTTCGTGTTTCCTGGTCAAATTGTTCTTCCACAGATGTAGCAATTGGGGCTCCACAGGAAGATGATCTAAAAGGGGCTATTTACATATACAATGGCAGGGAAGATGGAATAACGCCATCGTTTACACAGGTACGCTTTTTCAATGAAAAATAATCAATCAAACCCGTAAGTTTAAATTTGAGAGGGTTTTCCCTTCATTTAACGCTCAGACCATCTAAGGTACTATAAAAGACTTCAGAAATTTTTTACATAGTCTGTGATTTCAAGTCATAATATAACCTGCAACTGAAAAATGAATTGTTGCAGAAGCCGCAGACAGGGTTTATGTGGTATAACGTTTGCAGCAGTTGAGGAATATCGCTTTCAGAGGTATCCTTTCACAGGTGAGCACGTGGCTGCCTTCAGCAGCAGGATGGTTGGGCTAACAGTTTGCATTGGATATTGTAACTCAAAGACTAGCTTTCTAAAGATGATTTTCTCTTCTGTTTCTTTTTCCTCCTCAGAGAATACAAGGACATCAAGTCAGTAATTCTTTAAGCATGTTCGGACAATCCATAGCAAGTGGCATTGATGCAGATAACAATGGCTATCAAGGTGAATTAAACAATTTTAATTTTCGTTTTTGAAAGAGGAGAGACTCATAGGGAACAACTCTACCGTGCTACTTGTTGCTTTTAACAGAAGCAAAATCTGTTATTAACGTGACATGTCACATCTTGCATTGTAAAGAAAAAAAAAAAAAGAGGTGAAGCTGAGGCCAAGCAGTCAGTTTTCACAGTCACTTAAGTATTATTTCAGGACTGAGAATGATGTAACAGTAAGATCACAGTGCACAAGAGGAAGGAAAACGTGATTTTTATTTTTTACAGCAGCCATCTCATCTGCTAATGTCACGATGAGCTACTTTGGCCAGTGGCAGCACGTTTGTTGTCAAGACTAGTGTGCTAACCTAAAAATCTCACTGGTCTTCCCATGGTCTGGAATGTGCCAGGAGTCGCTGAGGACTCTCGGCCTGTGGGAATGCGTTAAGCTGAGTCAGGGCTGGTGGCGCTGCATTAGGCCTGTCGTGGGGTTCTCGTGGGCATGACACGGAAGCGTTCGTTTGGTGTAAAACAGCTTAGCTGGTTCCAAGGATATACTCGTCGTTTTATACAGAGTGTCAAAGTATTCTGACGTTCTGCAGAGGAGCGTTGTATCAGGTCAGGTATTGCCTGTCGGGCCCCGATGGGTGTAGAAGCACAAAATTATCACGAACTGCCTGTTGTCTGCTCTGGCTGTGTCAACAGAATCGTTAGCCAGGTTAATTAGTAACACTGGGCTAAGAGATGGTGTACGAGTAGTCTGCTGTCAGGTCACCTGCTGTTTTCTGGTCTGGGAGCCGTGTTCTCAGACCCTTACATCATTTAGACTCATCTGGCGATTCACTTGCGACCTCGTTTGAGGTATATGCGCTTTGTATATTTCTTTCCTTGTTGCATGAAGAGGTTTCAGTTACTTTGGAACAAACATTTTTTCTATCTCTAGGTATAATTTCATACGTAGAATATACATAGTTACATATAACTGAACAGTTTGTGTATATGTGTGTAGAGTAATGCTGCATATTTGGGTGGAAAAGAAGGCCGGTATCTCCTGTTTAGCTGAATTTTCCTTCAGTATCAGCCACTTAAATGTGAAATGGAGATCAGGTCATCACATTCCCAATAGCTGCAAGTCCAGCACATTAGCGTGCAGTGTTAATGGACAGTGGAGAAATGTTTGGGGAATTGTCTTCTAGAGGGAGAACACCACCTTTGAATATTGGCATATGCCTTCCAACGGGGTTTAATGCTGACCAAAAGGTGAATATGCTACAGAATGCTCATACCTGAGAAGTAATTCCTGTTGACAAATTATGTTTATTGATCTATTTTTTTTGTACAGACGTAGCAGTCGGTGCATTTCTCTCTGATTCTGCTGTGGTGCTGAGGTGAGATTGCTACTTTTCAGTGCTTTTAAAGGCCATACGATTTAACTATAATTTTTAATGCAATTGAATAAAACTCAGTAGTATATTTAACCTCGTGATATTCTTGGTGTCTTGAACTTTGGTCATTAGGCTCTAGAATGCTCTACAACTGAAACGTTTAAGTAAACACCTTGAAGAAGAATATCATTCTGAAACTTCTTGAGGCAACAAATAATATGCATACAACAATTTGGATTCTGAAAAATGCAGCTAGCTTAAAAATGATAATGATAAAGTATAAAACCAGATTCTTTCAGGCATTCTGTAAGCTATTTCTGAAGTGCTTTGTGAACATTAACTTTTTTCTATTCTTAGAACAAAACCAGTGATAATTGTTGAAGCTTCTTTAAAACATCCTAATTCAATAAATCGGACTAATTTAAACTGCATGGAAAATGAGCAGCCTGCCATCTGTATGAATTTGGAGATATGCTTCACCTATACAGGACGAGAGGTACCTGGTTACATTGGTAAGCTACCAATATGTATTCATTTTAAATGCACTTATTTACAGAATAATGCTACTTGTATTTAGTGAGCCATTAATCTGAGTTCAGTATAAAATGAAAAATTAAAACCACGGATACCTTTTTTAGCTCATTACCCTATAACATTGAGCCATTACACTTGTACTCAACGTAGAGTAACAGCATTTCCCTACCAGGACTACCGGAGTTACATGGCCTAGCAGAGATAGTGACGTTGAAAAGGTGAGGTATTGTGAGGACGCAGGTAGAGCTCCAAGTTGTCTGTTGCATCAGTGATATAATCTAAAGTTTTGATGGCAACTGGTTTAGATTCTGGCTAGGTAGCTGGGTTGTGACACTAAAGAGTTCAGCTCGGGCTGTGCACAACCAGTTAGTAATATTTTCATACAAGTTTTGCAGCAGTGCTGGAACAGTACCATCATAAGTAGGTGTCCTGGTTTCAGCTGAGACAGTTAATTTTCTCCATAGCAGCCAGGATGGGGCTGTGTTTTGGGTTTGTGCTGGAAGCAGCGCTGATAGTGCAGAGACGTTTTTGCTGTTGCTGAGCGATGCTCACACAGAGCCAAGGCCTTTGCTGCTTCTCGCACCGCCCCGCCGGCGGGATGGCTGGGGGTGTGCGGGCAGTTGGGAGGGGACAGACAGGACAGCTGACCCCAACTGACCAAAGGGATGTTCCATACCATATGGCATCATGCTCGGTTTATAAGGGGCTTGGGGAAGAGGAAGGGCGGGCAGCGGTGTTCAGAGTGATGGCGTTTGTCTTCCCAAGTACCCATTACGCGTGACGGAGCCCTGCTGTCCTGGGGATGGCTGAACCCCTGCCTGCCATGGGCAGTGGGGAACGGATTCCTTGGTTTGCTTTGCTTGTGCGCCCGGCTTCTGCTTCACTTATTAAACTGTCTGTATCTCAACCCACGAGTTCTGTCACCTTCACTCTTCTGATTCTCTCCCCCTTTCTGATGGGGGAGACGAAGCGAGCGGCTGCGTGGTGCTCAGCTGCCGGCTGGGGTAAAACCAGGACAGTAGGCTAATTCTGGTACCCGCATTAATGTACCTAACAGCGGTGCGATTAGATTCACACTTGTACCTTTGAACTGCAGTGTAACGATGCCATTCAAGTGGTCCCTTTCAGAGCACCATAATAACTAGATCCGTCATTTTGGTAGGTTTGCAAATGGGAAAGTGTGCTGTTGGGGCTCACACAGGAGGAGAGCGCACGAACTCCGTCAGCTCTTTCTTTCGCACAGTTCCCCAGGGACAGTGTTCTGTTCTGCGCAGGGCTCAACAGCGCTGTCCGTCAAGTCTGAACTCCCCACACGCAAATGTCTGGGCTGTTGCTTTGCAGTTGGGGAGGGAGTTAATGGTGGGTGAGTGTCCCGTCATAGTGTAGACTCAACGTGATACTCAGCTGTCCTGTAAAATCAGTCCTCCCGGCCAGGGACCAAACCACAGGGGACTGCTGGAGGATGCAGTCTTCCACGGAGCAGTAGAGAAAAGGCATTCCATTCCCTTTGTAAAGCAGCTCAAGCACCTGATCGTACCGTAATGGAACATGAGCGGAAAGAGAGGGAGTCCCATCAAAATCACTGAAAAATAGATCTTGTATTATATTTTTATATAATGCATAGTTTGCTTTTGGCAAAACCTGATATTGCTTGAAGCAAAATCTATTGCAGAGAACATTCATGGTGAACTTATTTAAAAGAATTTACTGCCTAAATTTGTCTGTGTCGCCTGGGTGCTTTTAACCTGCTTGTCACGCGCTATTTTGAAACTGCAAACAGCCCTGCAGATACACGGTATACAAAATTAAATTGCTTACATCTTCTGTATGAGAATATACAACACCCTGTAGGAACGCGTTACAGAGAACACATCCAATGATGAACTGTAAAGTTTCAAGTTCAGCTCTTTTGAAATTGATATTTGTTGGGAAAGATGAGCAGTCAGACTGGATTACCTTTGCTGGGTTTCCACATAAGGCTTTTCAACTTAAATAGAAAAGACTAGAGATCCTAACTCAACTTTTGGCAGAGATTAGGAAGAAATGGATCAGTGCAATGCTCTGAAACGTATTTGCTATTCATTATCAGAGCGATTCAGGCCAACTTAAACAGAAAAAACTGTGAAGTTAAACAATATTTGTCACTGTCTCTTTGTTGGAATTAACTGTCAGCCCTGTAAGTAACTGAAGCAGGTTTTCTTTAAATAGTTTCTAGTAGAAAACTATAAATTTAACTGGACAAAACTATCCCTGATGTAAAAATATGTATCGGAGATCAGTCATGATACAATCAATTTTCAGAGGGCTAGATGCTTTCGTTTGGTATGGATTTATGTCAGAGAAGTTTTAAGTAGAGCATTTCAAAATAGATATTATGGAACATACTTAAGGGAGTAAGTCAGAAGATGTAATTTCTATCATAAATCCATTAAAATTATAACACTTAAAGGTTTTATAATTTCTATTTCCCCTGGGTTTTATTTTGCAGTACTGCTTTATAATCTGAGTGTTGACGTGAACAGAAAAGTGGATACACAAGCAAGGTTTTATTTTTCCTCCAATGGAACATCTGATACCGTCTCAGGAAATATAAAGATTGACAGCAAGGATCTTGCCTGCAAAGAGCATCCAGCATTTATGAGGGTAATGTGATTTTCAACATGCACTGCCCTGTAAATCCTATTTTCTCATTTGAAAAGCACAGTGGCTGGAAAAGAATCTATTTTGTTTACAATTGCATCACATTTTGAGAGTAAAATATTTGTGGTGTTACCTTCCACAGTTAATATATTTTAACTCTGATGCCTTCTCAGCTGCTTGTGGGGAAGTCTGTGTGTCTTCTCTCTCTTATGTCGGTGGGATTGTGCGTAATAGTAATAATCACAGCGGTCAAGTAGGGCATGAGCATTCTTGATGTTTTTCCACCCTTTCTTATGGATGACAGATCATAGATTGAGGCCGGTTTGGAGCAGCCAAGAAGATACGGTGTAACATACGTTTTCTGCTGAACCTTTCTGATGGAACTTTCCTATTTACTCCTTCATGCAAAATTTTTAAACTTGTAATTACACAGAGAGAATGTTTATTACGTTTTGTCATTTGTAACTATTTCAAAGAACACGTATATGGTCTTGCTCTCCTTTTTACTGTGCGTAGACGAGGTAGACACACCTGATGAGAAAAGAACCCATTCCTGATCCATAGGAAGTGAAATGAAGCCAACTGCTAGAAGAGAGTCTGTAGCTCTGAGGTTATAGTCTGGTCTTTTTTTGTGAATTTGTTGCAAGGAGCCAAAGGCTAGCAGGGCCTGAAGAACAACGCTTGCTTGGAATTGTTTGATTTCTCCCTGCAAGGGATGCAGCACTCACCAAAGGAAATAGAGAATCAAGAGGTAGAAATGAGGAAGAGCACTTGCGAGAGTCTTATGAATGCGTTTAGAGCTGAACAACATGAAGAATTGCACTGTGCGGACAGAGTGATCCCTCTGCTCGCAAAAGTGAAGCCTGCACAGACGTGTCTAGAAACGTATCAATGTTTCTGGACATACCAACCTGAATCCTGGACCAGATTAGCAGGGAACGTGGTTACAATTCTCTGTCTGTGAAGGTGTAGAGACGGCTTTGTTGTAGGAGGAATCTGCTGGTAGAAGTGCTTCAGAGGAGAAGCTGCAGAGGGAGAAGTGCTGCCAGGGCAAGTGGGGGTTCAGCAGGAGCCTGCTGGAGCCCTGCAAGGTGTCAGCTAGCCAGGGAGGCCTGTACCAACACCAGTAATGGAAATGTTACCAGTTACTCCGCAGAAGGAAGGTGGCTGTTGGCTTCTCCAGAAGCAGAGTTTGATCCAACAGCAGCCATCCTTTGGAATTAAGGGTGGCACTGCTTTGGAATTAAGTCAGTAAAATCTAGTCAGTAAGATCCTAACTCCAGTAGTAGTCTCAAAGTCAGTGTTGCCCTGGGGGAGATGAACTGTGGTATTCATCCTTGATGTGTATCCCTCTGAAGGATGAATGAGGGACCTGTCTTGAAAGTAAAAACAACTGCTATCAGGACAAGGATATAATGTTTTTTCAGGCCATTTACTGGACAAGAAAAAATCAAGGAATTCACTCTATCAAACGTCTTAGAAGTTTGCCTATTCCAGAAAATTTTTTGGAGAATAAATGGGAAGAATTTGAAGTTCTAAACCACAATCAAACAATACAAACTAGTGGACATAGAGAAACCATGTCGTATTAAACTCAGAAAAAATAGACTTATCTCCTGTAAGACCTTATCTAAGGGAGGAAGGAATTCTTCAAAGAAGTACTAAGGACAGGGAATATTTAGATGTAGGGAGAAACAAGGGTAATAAAATAGTGAACTAGTTTGCCCAGCCCCTTCTTCAAAATCCTCCGGGTAGCAATTCTGTGACCTCCTGAAACAAACATCTATTAGGATGACTGGTGCAGCCAATCCTGCTTAGAGGCTGGGAAATAGGCTTCATTTTCTACAGCTACAAAAAAACCTGCAGGGAAAAAGTCTTTCATGTATTTTTCTTCTTCCTTCTTTTTGCTTATTTTTTGCTTATGACACCATTAGAAGCCAATTCTTCACGATAAAGCTTCAGGGAAGAAAGGAAAGCTTATGTTATCTACTGGAAAATTGCCCAGATGCATCTCAACTGGTAGTTGCACCTACGTGAATGTTACTTACAGGAGCAATGGCAAATTGCCCACTTACTTGTAAGAGTTTTGTAAGCTAAGAGAGATCTGACTGACAGCTGACCTTGTACAGATTGCTGTACCAGCATCAGAAGGCATTTGCGTGGGAGGAAGGCTAGGATTTGGCTCATCGCTTCCTATAGTCTATCATCAGTAGATAGACTATATAATTCAATTTTATTTTTAATTCTTAATTAATAGCATTATAAGCATCTCCTTCCACCCACGGAGGTTTCTGTACTTGTATGAAGCTCCTAAAGTTAAGTGAGTGTGAATGTCTGTCAAGTACAGTCCTTGCAAGAGACCATGTACGTCTTATGTATTTTGAGTAAAGACTAATTAATAGCTAATTAGTATAATGGCAGTAATATAAAGCAGATGCAGAGAAGACCTTGCGGAAAATTACTATGAATTAGATAATGTGTGATTTGGCCAAAGCAAGCTGGCGGATAAGAATTAAAGTGGTGGCCATGTGGAGGGACAATCAGTGTCTGTCTATCCCCTACACTTGGGGAATAATTTAGTCAGGTTTGCGATTGTTACTCCTTGGTGCTTCAAGCTGTTCGGTTTTCAGAAGTAGGTAGTTTGGGCTCCGATCTGCAGCATTCCTACGCAGTCAAGGCTTCATATACAAAACAGTCATTTATGGAGGACTTTAATGATTTTGATCCAGAATAGGAAATAAAAAGACAGAAAAATAAAAAGCAGTCATCACCTGATTTGGTGGTGCTGTGGTACAGTCGCTCCGTGTGATTTCATACGGGAACCTCCGTGCGTTTTGTCTGGCATTATCACCTGGTTACCTTTCTCCATTTTAGCCAACTTTTGCCTATTTTTCTGTTTGGGCAGAAGAGCGTTTCACAGGTGTGTAAGGCAGTATTACTGACAGAAGTAGCTTTGCTAGTCAGTAAGACTTATTAAAATAAAAGAATCTTCCATTCTGACATGCCTGACGCTGTCGCTGAATGTATTATGCTTTTCTGCGTTTCTGATTACCTCTTTCAGTGAGAAAGATGCTTGAAAAAGTATATGAGCCATATGGCATATGAAATTATTTCACATGTGAAAAAATAATGTTCCTATTTAAGTTAGTTCTAGGGAGCCTTATAATCTTGAAAACATAAGCATACATGTCTTGTCTTATATGATTAACTCATTAGGTTTCCAATTTTCATAGAAAGATGTAAGGGATATCTTGACTCCTGTACATGTTGAAGCAAGTTATCATCTGGGTCATCACATTCTACAAAAAAGAAATGCTCAAGAATTTTCACCACTTCAACCCGTTCTTCAACAGAGGAAAGAAAAAGATGTTATAAAAAGCAAGGTCAGTGTCTGAGTTCTCTTTTTTTCTAAATGCAGTAAGTAAATCTTCACGTTTTAACCATCAGTTACAAAAAGCTTCACATATCCATGGTACGTGAAGGAATGCATTTTCCAGAGCAGCACCTATTGCCTGGATCTTCATTAATAAACCAGCACACTGAAAAATGCCTAATTTCTTACTAAAAAAAAAAAAAAAGAAAGCTTTGCAGAGCTGGTAGGCAATTTGTATTATGATTTAAAAAAAATGTGCAGAGAACTTGCAAGAATATGTAATATTGTATACCTCAGAACACAGAGGTGTGAAATTCACTCTCTGAAATATTCATTCCTTTTCAACTTCAGAGGATGAGTCACTTCCCAGTATAAAATTTTCTTTAAAATTAATTCTGTGTTAAATACACAATATCGTGTTGGTATTAATCTTGAAGTTTTTCAACAATGTTGCTGAAATACTCATTCTGTGAAGCTATTGCAGGTTTTCAAACAGAAATATGTGGGGGGAAAAAAGAGTGTATTCTGTATCCTTAAATGAGTATGCAATAAAGGGCTTTTTTCCCCAAAAAAAACTAATTAGGAGTTAATAGATTTTTACTCTGACTTAAGCAAAAGTCAGGATGCTCTGAATTTTCAACTGCAAAATGGTGATAAACACGTTAAGACCCTTCACAAACAGTAAGCTTTGTGTAATTCAGATACAGCTGACCGTCAGAACTCTGAGATACAGAAAAGCTCCTTGTAATGGCGTGCTTTTCCTTTTCACCTGCACTCCAAATTCTGTTTCCGAAACCTCCGAGCGAAAAGGCGTGCTGTTGCATATTGTGACAGAAATGCGCTCTATAGCACTCTGATAACCAAGGCACGGACACATGCAACTCATGGTGTCTCTGCTCTCATCAAACCTCACTAACAGTAAGATAAGTAACGTTTGTGTAATGACACAACTCTCTTGCCAAAGTTAACGTCCTGTAGCCTGGGAACTTTGGTTCTGGTTCCTCTAGAACACTGCCCTGTTCACATACTGCTTCTAAAAAATCAGCTGAACACACACCCAGTGGTTGAACTGCGCGGCCGAGCCTGGGAAGCCTCTGGTGGTGCTCGGGCAGTGCAGAATGTGTTTGGAAAATGACAAATCACAGCCTGGTTGAACTGGTTTTAGGAGCAAGAGCTATTAGCCAATACCAGATACTTGGTAACAATGTGATAGGTTTCTTTCCTCAGAGATATGTTTACTCCCTATAATATGCATAATACAATAAAGTGCTTTTTTTACCTACTTGTCTTTCACAGTTTGTTTTTGCAAGATTTTGCTCCCAGGAAAATTGTTCTGCTGACTTGAGACTCTCTGGAAAAGTTGCTTTTCCAAAGTAAGTATAGTCTGGCTTTCAGGCTTTGGAAAGAGGTGCAATACTAAGATTTTATCTAAACTATTCCCTAATATTTTGTATGTAAAGAACGTTAATTTGCAAAAGTATTCTATGGACTACCTGAGAATATAGGAGGAGTAAAGCTGTGTTTAGTTGAAGAATATTGTAAATCTTCCAGGAGATGTAACAGAAATGTATACAGTTGAAGAAATGTTCTTGTATAATTAAAGACTTTACAGCTCATAAAATCTATCTTCTTCAGAAAACTATGAACTTGTACTCTACACTCTACACTTCGTATATAACTGGGCTGAGACAGAGTGCACAGTGCACACTCAGACATCACACCCCACGGGTGTTAAAGTGAGAAAATATCAATTGTTTCTGCTGCCCTTGTGAAGGCTCTGGTCTTGCACTGTACAAAGACGACACTCTAGTTTTGTACAGACACATTGTTATATTTATTATTTCAATTACAAAATAATTAAGTGGCTCTTTTTCCTCCTTTACTTAAGAATATTACATCTTCAGCTTTACAGTGCTGATTGAGACACCAGATGGTTTATTGTGTGAGGTCTGTGCTTTTCCCTACATGAGTTAGCTTGCATGTTCCAAAATTAATTTTGTTTTGTGATATTATTTTTTTCCATTTACATCCCTAATTTTTTCGAGATATCCTTTAGTATGTTTCAGTTTTCTCCACTCCTTCCAATTAGGTGTCATGCTTAAATCCTGTTATTATGCAAGATAATTAGTGCACTTTTCAAAGTATTTAAATGCAATTACTATTGTCTTGCAGAATCTGTATTACACCCAACAATACTTTGTGAGATACACTTCTATTTAGCATCACCTACAGAAAGTTTTAAGCCACGTGCCATTGTTTCTATTCAGAATGGATTTTGATGATTTCATGTCATGTTTTATCATCGCAATCTTTGTCTTTATTGAATATTGTACTTTAAAGCAAGAAGCACGGGTCGTTGGTGTGCAAAAAAGAGAAACTGTACCTGTTGTGAATCTCAGCTAGTTAGGTGTGTGACCTGCATTTTCTTGTGTAATTTAACACTTTTAAAGGGGATTCTACCTTGCTTGAGACAGTTGGTTTATCTCACTGAACAACCTAAAATGAGACGGAAAGATGATGACAATCACGTAACGCTGATTAATCACACCTGTGTGATCCAAGCACAAGCTTTTTTATCTCCATAAATTTCAAAATGATTAGTATCTGTCGGCCTACTTCAATGTGTGGCCTGTAGCATGAGTCTTAAGCCCTTTCATTTTCTTAGGCTTGAAGGTTATTTTATTTGAGTGATCATAAACTTCTCAGAAAGAAAGACTGTGCAGGATTCCCACTTGTGACATTAGCAATGCAGTTCTGGAAGTGCCTCGAAGCTCTAAGAAAGGAAAACAGATTACAACATACCTGCTTGGCATTAGGCACCAGTAGCAGATTTTCAGTGTAAATAAATAGGCTAAATATCTTGATAAAGTGTGAAGTATCACCTTAAATTACATTGCGTCCCCAGAATCTCGATTAAAAACTAGTTAGCTGTGAAGCATTAATTTATTTTGTCTAGATGGAATGCATTCATTATCCACGAACAGCAAAGCAAACACTTATTCTTAAAAGAATGAAATCAAATAGGGGTGTCAATGTAATGCTTTACTTGCCGAGTTGAGTCTTCATGTATACGCTATCATATTTTGTTTAAATTGCTTAGATTTTGGCCTGCTTGGTAAATTTCTGCTCCAGATCATGCATTTTTTAATGAGGAGTGAAATATGATTACCAGGGAAGGGCTCTAGTTCAGCTTTGGTGCAGTCCCAGATGTGCACCTGGTGCTTTTGTGTACTTGAGTGTTAAGCTGGGCGGCATCTTTGTGACAGCGTCTTGTTAATAAGCTTGGCTTTAATGCACATGAGAGGACCCAACAGTTAGCTTATAACTAGTAAAACAACTTTAAAATTTAACCTAAACTTAATCAAGCTACTGAAATGTTAACGTGTTTTTCTTTAATTCGCTTTTGCGTTGGAACCTATGTGCTTATGCAGTGCTTCTACCTTCTGTTGCTTTTCTAAGTGCCAGCCTCTTTCCCAAAGGTGTGCAGTGACTAATGCTTTGGTTTCAAGCCAGAATAGCTGATAAATGTCTATTTCTAGGCAGCCTTTCTACAAGTCTTAATTAAACTGTAATGTCAAGCTGAAGTTTACTTTTAGCCCTCCGTAGGGTGTCTGTACTTGTAACATGATGATAGAACATCACCTAGATCATAAGAAAGCCACGTTCGCTTGCCCTCTGTGTGCACTGTTTCATATTAACTCTGGCCTCTAGTTTGAGTACAAAGAGCAACTTCTGAAATAACACCTGAAAATACTCGTGCAGCAGCACTTTGCTGTCCCCGTCTCTAAAGGAAAGGACCTATCTGGTAGAAGCCAGAAGCACGACTGCTTGTCAGAACCAAATGAAATAAATTAAGAGCAGTAGAGGAATTTTTGTATACAAACTGTATGTAGAATTACTTTTCACTTATGATCATTATTTTTATAGGCCTTATGATAAGAAAACATATCTCACTGTTGGAAGTATGAAGACTTTATTGTTGAACATTTCTCTGCTTAATGTTGGAGATGATGCATATGAAACTGTCCTCCACTTTCAGATCCCTAAAGGTCTTTATTTCATCCGGATTTTAGAATTGGTAAGAACAACAACAACAAATCTGTCAAACAGTAATCCTTTGATGTTTTTCAGCCAGATGTTTTCCCAATTACCTTAGTAGATTGTTGAGTTTCTTTAGATACTGACCACCTACACCCCCCAAAAACAGCTGACAAAACTCCAGTTTTTAAGTTCTGGGACTTCTAGCTACCTAAACCACATGCAATTTAATCAGTACAGGTGACCTAATTCATTTTAATACAGAATGTGATGGTAACAATAAAAATTAAAAAAAATGGTTTCTAAATGTATTTCAGGATGTTACTGCTACTTTTTGTCTGATGATCATATTTTCAGTGATCACAAAGATCTCCTTGAATCTGCTTTTTTTCCCAGGTACATAGTCATTTAAAGAAGTCACAAATCTGATTGTTCTCTCTTTCTGCCCTTTAAAATACCAGTGCTCTGTGTAGGATCCCCCTGACACCTTTCAGAGGTTGGCTTTAAACTCAAGTGGGTCTGGGTCTGACGCATACTATGCTTCACTATTAGCAAACAGAAGAGGAAGTAAGAGGGTACAGTAATCAATATAAGGATGTGTTAAAATATGAATGTTCTGTATATTTGCATCAGTGAAGTAACAAACAGCTAGCTCAGAGAAATATAAACCACCCCATTTCAGTGTGCACATGTAATTTGAAATGTCTGGAAAAAGCAGTTTTATTTTAATCATTAATAATTTGTCCTTTATTTCAGGAAGAAAAACAGATACATTGTGAAGTATTAGATGATAAAGAAATTCATGCAGTGAAACTTGAGTGCAGCGTTGGTTATCTATATGTAGATCACAAATCAAAGGTAAGCTGTGTATGAAGGTCCTAGCTTCAAAACACCCTAAATATGATATGAGGCTTTTCAGGGGGGAAAAAACCCTTGTTTTTCAGAATCTCTCCTGCATTCCCAACTACCATCTTCCACCATGTTGGTATCTGAATCTCTCTGCTACTTTTAAAATCAGTTGCTTAAACACTCTCTGAAATAATACATTAAGGGACAACATGGTTTGCGTTATGCATCAACTGACTGTGCTTGGCTTTCTAGTCAAGTGAGCTGACTAAGGCTGCGAACAAGAGTGTTAGGTCAGTAGGAAAAGAGGAGAAGATGCAAAAAGCAAGTGTTTTCTTAGTTCTGAATTTTTTAGAGCAGGTAATTATAAACTAGTTTAATAAAATAATATCTCTTAATAGTTTAAATCAAAATATCATTTGATATAAAGAAAATGTTATTTGTCCTACAGCTGGATTTTAGTTTCCTCTTGGATGCAAGCTCACTTACCAAAGCAGATGACGACCTCAACATCCTCATCAATGCTACCTGGTAAAGTCTAATAAAAAATGCTCAATGAAAAGATTATTACTAGCTTTGGGAAACAGACTAGGGAACACTGGAAAGACTTAGCAAAGCAAAATTGCAAGAAGACACGTCCATTTCAAATCTGTAGAGAAAGGGAAATTGCAAAGAAACGGGTAACAGCTATTTAAATAATGAGCAGGTTTCTGCCTGTACAGAATGTTCTTTTTTTAACTGCCTGATATGTTAGCAGTAAAATATTTTTGTTTTAATAAGCCAAAAGGTTTGGTTAGTATTTGTGTATAGAAAAAGTGTGTAGCATATGATGATGAATTCGATACTCATTTTTCTCTCATTGTGTTTTTACAGTAAAAATGAAGATGGGAATATGTTGCTGGATAACACGCTAACTGTAGCCATACCTCTAAAATACGAGATTGAGTTAAATGCTCACGGGTAAGTCAGCTATTGCTGTATCTGCACGTCCACAGAGCTGTTGTCTTGTTACTATTCTAACTGCCCAAAGCTTTTAAGCAGATGTGTGATGTAGCTGAAAAAACCTGGGAATGAAGTGGCACAGCTATTCTGGGCTCTAACCCATACACTTCTAAGATCTTGTATCCACTGCTCTGACACGAGACCAATGATAACTGTGGTGCTTCGAACTTGTCCCTTAACAGACTAATTTTTTAAGAGCTGGAATATTTTTTATAGAAAGAGGTATTTAATAAGAGCACAGCAGATCCTGAGATTCCTTGCTTCAAATAGACCATATTCTGGGTTTGTTGTGGGGCGGTCATGGAGCATAGTTCTGGGTGAGGACTTCTACTCAGTTATTGCTCCTAGATTTACTTAAATGCAAACTTGGGTATTTTTTTAGAACCAGCCTTACTGGAGAGAGCATGGAACAGAAAGTTATGCTAATGAGATACAGCAAGTCTATTAATTAACTACCTCTAAACCATTGTAGATTTGTATCACCAGCTTCGTTTGTTTATGGAACAAATGAGAGAGATTCACCAGTTATGTGTATGAAGGAGAGCATCAACTTCACTTTCCATGTAAGAGTTTTTCTTTGTAAACCCTATTACCCTTGTTTAGAAGGCCAATGCTTTGATTTCCAGTGTATCTAATGAGAGTCTGCACAGTCAATAAGCAGATTTTGTAAGGGTACAAGGGCATGGTGAGCAACTTCTGTGCATTAGTGATGGGAAGTGGCTGTTAATCCCTCTTTGAACATGTTTTTTTGGCCTGAGCAATCTTCTACTGAATGGACAGAGGAAAAACTACTTGGCAAGCAGGAAAGAAAGTGGTACCTCAGTTCTGACTTGCCACTTCTTCCATTAAGAAACACTTTAAAAGGAATTATCTTACGGTAAGCAAAAGAAACTAGGAGCTCCTCATAAGAGGATCTATCAGGTATCAGATTTGTCTCCAATGCATTAAAAGCAGGAAAGTAGGTATTAATCTCTCCTAGTTCCTTTTGCATACTCTCCTGGAAGGCAGGCTGTATGACCTCAGGGTAGTCATCACAGATCACTGCGACTTACTCATTGGCTTCAAAGCAGCAGCAAAGGGTTTGGCAAGCCCACAGAATGAATTAAGCAACTCATCTCTTTAAATGTCACAATTCCTAGCAGAATCCATTTTCATGACAGTGTAACAATGCAGGTGCCACCCCATTCTGTGAAGTTTTATGTATTTATACTTTTTATTCTTCCCCACAAGGTTATCAGCGCAGGACCAAGCATGGCACCAAATACAAACTTAGAGATAATGATACCTAATGCTTTTCCACCTACCAACTCCAAATTATTCAACACATTGGATATCAAGGTAAGCACAGGCTGGTTACTGAGTATAATTTTATTAGCTACACAAATTCTATGAAAAAGTGAAGCAGAGCATAGCAGAACTAGGTACTAAGTATGTGTTCAACTTCTGTCCACTTCTTTCATTCATACCTCAGATCCTTATTAGGAATCCATCTGTGCAAAACCTGATCTTTAGCATGCAGCTGTATTTGTCAATTCTCTCCTGCTATTAAGGAGCAGAATACACTGTATTAAAAGAAATCAAAGAATTACTGCACTGGGTAACTCTAAAGACTTCAGTCCATCAGTCTTAATTATTTTATATCAAACAGAACATTCATTGTTATGCAGAATGTATAGTATACAGTCTTTTCCTTTGTAGAACATTAATATTTGTAAGAATCAGCTAAAATGGGGTGCAGGAGATTCCTTGTGTCTACCATACATCTAATATGCCTACTGTACTTGACTCAAATGAGCACAAAAACCTCAAGCCCCTTTCTGGTGTAATCATATCTACTTCCCAAAACATTGTGTGTAACTCAGTGCACACAGAAGCATGCAAGTTTGTTAGCTGTGGGGAAGCAGAGTCAACAAGAATAGGATGATCTTCAGCCCCATGGGTTTTGGAATGCTGAAAGTAAAAGTTACATTCCTTTTGAGGCTCCTACCTTTCAGAAATCTGTATTCTGATTATCTAATGTTTACATTCTAATAGTGCATAATTATGTGGGATTCTTTTTCCAGACAACAGTTGGACAGTGCTCCTATAATCAATATCCCAGAAACTGTAGTGCAGCGGAAAAAAATGAAAACATATTAAAGGATCTTGTCACTTTCTTTTCAAAGCCTGCTAAGAGACAAATGGTAAGGTCTGTCTTTTGGCATCAGTGGGAAATAAATGACTTGTATGCATGAGCTGTAAGACAACAGTATATCTTATATAATGAGGTCACCAGAGCAGTCTTCCAAGGATTGGTGGTGTGACCTGTGATAAGTTCAGCATAGCCATAAGTGACTTCAGTGAAAGAGGTGAGAACTGAGATGAGCAAGTTGATTAATGACTCGTCGCTGCAGTCAGTGTGGATGACAGTCACCTACAAAGAACTGCAGAAGGGTTATGTAACTGAATGAGTGGGCAAACAGAACAGCAGATGAAATTCAGTAACAAATCAAAAATGATGCTTGTGTGAAAAACAGTCTTAATTTTAATTACACGAAGTATGCAGATCAAATATTCATTGCCTTTTCCACATCAAGAAAGTGCCATCAAATGTAAATAATAGGAGCCAGGTTCAAAAAAAAAAAACCCCAAAAGTAGTACTCATGTTATGGATGCTAAAAATAAATGAATTCCAAGGGAGACCATACCAGTTAATGGCACTGAAAGTCATTAAGAATTACAAAGTATATGGAAATCATATGGTAGTTCTTATTTAAAAATATTTGGGAGGCTGGGAGAATATTGTACATAGCTGGTGTGTTCAAGCTCATCCCTCTGCACCCTGCTGGAGGTGAGTCACTGGACGATGTAGTCTGAACCAGAATTGCTGTTCCGCTGTTACATTTTTGAGGGTTGGTTCTCATGGAAATGTGTGTCCTGCAACTTGTGTTTGATAAGGTACAATTTTGTTTAACACTTTCATCTTAAAAGAAGCTGGAAATTTTTAAAATATGTTAATTCCGCAAATTACAAGGAACGTCAGTCAATGACTGAGAGACAGCCTGCCCTAGAATATCACATCAGAACTTAGGCGTTGCAGTCTGGGACAAAGAATACAATCACATACAGGCTTGGTTTTTGTCTTCTCCAAAGCTGAGTGAAATGGTGCTAGCTGGCAGTGTGCAAGTGTAAGGAGCAATGAGGTACGCTGTTTATACTGGATATCATATAGTCATTGTCAGTTATCATTCTTGATAAAAGCTGATTTAAAACAACAGTGTAAAAAAGCCATATAACCAAATGATCACAGTTGTTACTTTTCAGTCTAAAATTTGAATTTTTAAGGAAAATGACCTTGTCTTCTATAACAATTAGGTTGGTCCCTTGTACTGTTCCTTTAGCACCTATGGATTGACAGTGATGGATGACAATGTAGAGTTACAGCCTGACTTTTCAGGAACAAACATGCATCGTTTTGTTTTACTGTGTTCCTGAGTGTCTTTAATGACAAATGATGATAAAGTTGATAAACGTGTTAATCTTTTCTTCCTCCCTCTCCAGTACTGCATGAAAAATGACAGCCTTTGCTTACAAATACATTGCAAGCTTGGAAACCTGGAAAGTGGAAAAGAAGCAACCATTCAGTTGCATCTGGAGGCTACTCCCTCACTTTTAGAAATGGTAACACATGCATTTTTCATACTTGAGGGGAGTATTTCAAGGTATATTCTCTGTACAGAAATTCTAGGTATTAATACATTTTTGCACACAGTATGATTAAATCCAAGTCTTCTAGGTGCTACCTGTTTTATGTTTTCAGTGCTATATGTCACTACTTCAGGTGATATATGAAAAATTAAAACCACTATAAAATAAAGTCATAATCTAAAATATGTATTCTTCAGTATGTAATTGCTTTGCCTATTCTGGTTGGGATTTAATTTCAACTCCTAATTGTACTTTTCTAAGAAAAGCAGCATGGATGTGGACTTAAGTAAAATCCAACTGGGCTTCATTCCAGCTTCTGGTACTAATTTGTTTCATGAGATTCTGTTTCTGTGAGCAGCTGTATTACCA
Organism: Psophia crepitans; assembly: GCA_013399095.1. NCBI lineage: Eukaryota > Metazoa > Chordata > Aves > Gruiformes > Psophiidae > Psophia > Psophia crepitans. The sequence goes on along the minus strand of VWZZ01000301.1, from coordinate 684,757 downwards.
TTTTTGCTGGGTAGGAATTAATGTGTTGAAGTTATTTTTTAAGAGAGAGATTTTTATTGTTTTTAATCAGGATGATGCGTCAGTATTGAAGTTTGAAGTAAGAGCAACAGCCTCACCAGAAAAAAATGAAAAAGTTATTGAACTACACAAGGACAAGCAAGTTGCATATGTAAGAATTCTCTTATTGAATTTGTGATAAACTTGTTAATTGCTGTTGGCTTTTCTACTTTAAAATTGTGGAATTCTACACGTATCTATAGACAGGCAATAAATATAATGTTAATTACTTAAGAATGTAATTAATTTTCCTAGTTTGTTTTCGTATCTGTTGGGGGGGGGGAAATCAGTTAGCACTAAATTTATCTTCTGCTTTCCAGGTCTATTTGGAAGGAGTGCACCACCAAAAGCCAAAATACCGTGTTACTGTGCTGATTATTGGAATAGGCTTAATAGTTGGTGTTACCTTGTTTTTGCTGCTTTCATTTGTATTATGGAAGGTAGGTTTTCAGTATTTCTCAGTTGTTCTCAAGTCAGGAATTCATACTGTTGGTGGATCTTTGGATCTGTTAATGCAGGTTAAAGCATAAATAATAATTCATTATGATCTGTTCTTTCTAAAGAAACATAATTCATCTTGTAACTTGTGTTTTTTCAAACTACTTCTCCATTTTTCTTTGTTTTATCTTCTGCATATTCTACATCATCGGTTACTCATCAACACAAACCCCTTCCCGTGTTTGATACGGCATCTCAAGTTTGCAGATGATTTACATAATTTAATGATATCAAATGGATCATTTTTGTGGGATAGTGCTCCACATTTAATGTCACTTGACACATGATGATTAATAGTCTACAACATAGTTTTGTGCCAGAATGAAATGTTTAAGATTTTAAACTGCAACATATAAATGCTAAAAAAATCCTGTGCATAAGTAAAAAACAAAATTATAAAGGATGCAGCTTCTCTGACACACGATTAAGAGACTGTTAACTACTTTAGCTACTTGCAGACACTCTCCATCTAGCCTTTTTCCCAAGGAAGTGTAGAAATGAAACACGAGGAAAGTGTTATTACCTTTTCACATTTAAAAAATACTGGATTCTGTGGGCTGTTAGAGTTCACAAGCCCACATGTGCTTACTCCTTGGAGGAGAGTTTTGGCCTCCCCAAAAGTAAAAGAAAAAGAAAACCTGCTTTTTTGATTGATGAGTAACACTTGATTACTTGGTATGACAAAACAATGGCAAATATCATCCTTCCTAAGCATCACAGATATGCATTTTATTTTTGTTCATCTTTTATGGTTTAGATTTGACAACAAAGATTTGCTGACAACAGATTCCAAAATTATGTATTTCAGATTGGCTTTTTCAAAAGGCAATACAAACCAGTCCCTCGAGACAATAACAGAAGAGACAGCTGGAGTTTTACAACTGGGAACAAAGAGGAATAAGACGGCAAATAAACGTTTGATTTTAAAATGAAGAATTTAACATTCAGGTTAATTCACAAGAGATGCATCAGTGACAAGAAAACTGGTCTTGAGCTCACTCACTCTTAAAACATAAACTTTATTTCCTTGAACTGTATGAAGGACTACACCTTAGAGTACTGTTGTTTTTCTAATATGAAAATGGTAACACAGTTTGTTTTGAAGTCTCACAGTAATATTTGAAATGCCATATATACATCTGGTTTCAAACAGAAGAACACTAAAGATTGAGAAGAAGATTTTTTTTACTTACCGGAAAGAAGAATTTCTAGAAAAAGTAACAATGTTTGCCAATCCTGAAAAATAAGATCTCAAACACCTTGGCATAAGTTATTCTATTAATTTTCAAGTTTCAGTAATCTTTTGATTAGGCATTCAAGAAGAAATCCCCCCTCATCTCGCTTTGGCAGCTTTACAAGGGTAAATTAGCTTAAAGCAATAGAAGGACCGTAAGCAGAGCACACGGATGTAGAAAACAGCTATCAGAAGCTCTCCTGGGCCTCTGAAAGCAACCTCGTAAGCTTTGGCTTCACAGGCACAGCCACAACACAGCAGAGACTTAGACACCCAGGCAAGCCAGGCCTGGAACACCAAAGGGGGATTCAGAGCAGGGAGGTCTGTGGGTTGTGCTGCATCTCCAGCCTGGAATCCTCCCGCAGCTGTAGATGAGCAATGTAGCAGAGGTGATAATTTGTAGCCATCTTTAGCTTGCAAGCCTGACAGAATTAGTTGTTTCACCCTTTCCTCACATATTGCTGCCATGATGTTTTGGACTTCTCCAATGAAATGTTTCTATGTGGGGTTTTTTAAAGCAAGTATTTATTTTTATTTATTTGAAGTTTTTTTCTATAGTACTTAGCATAGTAGTATTTAGTACTGGCATTCTTCCAGGACTTGAAAAAAAAGACTTCACATGATGACAAAACAGAGAAACAGATACCCAAAGACTCCAAATGCCAACCTTACTGGGTCAAATGCCACCCTTACCTGAAAGTATTTAATGAGGAAGTCATCTGCAGAGCTAGCGTGGGTTCTTGTGAAGTTTTCAGATAAATATCACCCAAAGAGGCATCCTCAGAAGCCATTCAGCAAAAAGGCAAATGATTGAATAGAAACATGGTTCAAACCACTGCTCTGTTACTAGAGGAAGTTTCTTCGGCTAGGTAAGTTTGCACTGCCACCTAGCTTTGGTGAAATAGTACAATCCAGGGGGAAAAAAAAGTTACTTTGCTCCCCAGTACAACTGGAGAACGGACAGCTTCTTCAATAACTGAATTTATTGTGACTGCAGTATGCAATATGGCCTTTCTTGCTGTGCCTCTGATGTCTTTCTGAACTGCAGGGAGAAATGAATGTAATACGTACATACACTTTGAGGCTGCACCTCCTACGGAATTGGCCTGAGACTCCGAAGTGATACAGAGTGCCTTCAACAAGCACTTTTGCTATTAGAGTGTTTGGTGCCAAAAAAGCCACATTGGCCACAGATTCTAAAGGTATTGGGGACCATTTTATAACTTCCTTTCACTTTGATGCCAAAGATGTGGATCACTCCAAAGTAAATTTTCTCTCTAAAGTCTTCTGCAGAGTAAGGACAAATGAATGTGCATATATTTTTTTTAAAAAAACCAAAATAAACTGTGTGAAGAATGAAATATTTTCTTGCAAGTCAATGAAAATCTATACAAAATGCTTACCTTCCACCTGCCTTTAGTGAATTTTTGCACTTTAACCAAACTATCTTTGAACAGAAATTAGTTTGATATTACAGCATATTGTGAAAAACGTACCTCAAATACTGGAAGAAGCATTAACATTCTTTTTAGTACAAACAATGCAAAGAAGTGAAACTAAAGCATTTTATTTATTTATCTTTGAAATAATTTACCTACATCAGTAAATGTGATAATGTTGCCTTGGAAATTGTATGCTTCCTATTCAGATTTTATTATTAACATACAAATGTTGGCAGCCTGTTCTTAGGATATGAAACAAAATTCAATTAGCTTGTATCAACCAGGTTGATAAAAAAAATGAATGTACAATGTTCTGATAGAGGCAAGGTTGTAAAGTGCTACTCAATTTCATTTTAATAAAAAGAACCCCAACAAGTTAAGCACATGAATGTTGTTTCTTCTGCAAGTTCAATTATTTTGTTAATTTTCAGTTACGTAATAAAACCAGTTAAATCTACTAAATGTAGCTGGAATCTCCTTCCTGGGGAGCTTTAGGAAGTATAGTTTGGTTTATCTCTAATAAGTTAAAAATACTTAACGTGATGTAGTATCAAGTATAGTAATTTAACTGGAGACTACTCACTGTGACTCAGGCAACAGGTATAAACTGAAAGGAGAGATTCTACCTGGACATGAAGAAAAACATTTTCCTCATCAGGACAGCCAGGCATCGGACAGGGGTGCAGAGAAGTTGTGTCGTCTCCATCCTGAGAGGTTTCAAGGCTGGACTGGATGAAGCCCTGCGTGACCAGATCTGATCTCACAGCTGGACCTGCTCTGAGCAGGAGGTTGGGCTACTGTCCAGCCCCAAGGGTGCTGTGACTCTGATCCTGCTCTGCAGGCACTAACTCCAGTGCAAAGAGCAGAACTAGCTGGAGTTTCCTATAATAACTGCCCACAAAGCAGGTATTGGATTGTCTAGGAATTTGGCCTTTACTACTGGCCAGCTTTGCCCACAGAAACTGCATGAGGCTTTCAATAAGTAACAGCTTGTTCTTAGGAGACAAATAAGCACCTGCGGTAATTTAGGGGCAGTACATATTTATCACGTAAGAATTTTTGGCAAGTAGTATTTAAAATCAAATGAAATATAGTAGGTATAAATGCCATGTAAATGCTTAGGGCCTTGATTTAACAAAATCTTTAAAGGACTGGATTTCACATTATCCTCGACTGCTTACTGAAGAACTTAAAGCAACTCATTCTAGCCATGAAACAATGCAGCTTTCTTACCGTTATTTGTCAGCCACATTCTGAACGATTCATAGACAAGTAAACAGGAAAACATTCATTATCCTTGTAGTCCTGCAGATGGATAAACCTGTTGGTCTGCTACTTCTCATCATCTCAAAGCAAGCCACTTTCCAGAAAGAATATAGTCTTAATTTGCTGTCATCTTAAATAAATGTATTAAATATTTAATTTTATAAACAAAAACTCCAAACTCATAAAAATAAGGAAGTTATAAAAATTTAAGTCAACTCTAAGTTATGATAAATAACTTTATTCTCAGCAACAACAAAACCTATGCTGATATTGTTTCAGTTCTAGGATAGATAAAATATTTTTAAATACTTATTTTGTACAAAGAGTAGTCTTTAAAGTACATTTCCACAACAAAAAAGCCATATAAGACATCAGCATATTCTTTTGTATCACCGTTTGACTAGAAACAATCTGAAAGCAAATACATTAAGGCAGTATTTAAAATGATACCTGGAAATAGAAGTACTTGATTTAAAAAAAAATTGAAATCTGTATTTTGCACCACTCTTCAGCATGAGGTGGTACCATACTTCCACTCAGCAGCTCTATTGAAACTGAGTTACCTGACAACATGGATAGCAGCAGCAGACTTAAAAGTATCTCATATTGTATTTATTGCAAAAACTAGAATAATTTTAAAGAAAAAAAAAAATTCTATTCTGACAGATGCTTCTCAAACCCCAAATTTGTGAGAGATCAGTATAATCAATGTTTATTTTTTCTTGTTAAGCCTAACAGTTTCTCTACGCTTATAGATAACCTAGTAAAAATGTATAACTTAATAAGAATTTAAAACCAGAAATATTACAAACATCCCAGTTAAGCTTCAGTGACTGAGACCTTGGAAAACTGTGCATAGAGGTGAGAAAAGGATTCTTTAAAGCAGAACTGGCAGTGTGTCCCTTCTATATGCAATTGCAGGTTGCTTGGGAGCTCTCCAGGTCATCAGTGTTCAGGCCATAGAGATTAATAAGTTGAGGATGCACCCTGTGATTTGAGGAAGTCAAACTTTATCAGTTTCATTAACTCTTGCAATGGAAGGGGAGGGGTGGGGAACAAATATGTATGAACTGCTATATGGAATGAGATCAGGTGAATTACATTTTGACACCTCCTATAAGGTCACCTTTAGAAGTATATATTATATATCCTATAACATGATCTGCCTTTTATTTTAATGTACCCGACTCTTATTCTGAGCTTAGTGCCTTTGACTAATCCTGCGTGCATTGCAGAAGAATGAGCCACCACCCATTTAATTCCACAGATAATCCTCCCATTTCCCCATGCATTCATAGTCTCTTTCTTTGGTCCTACATACACGGACTATTCTCAAGCAGCACTATTTCCCACAATTGAACAACTACAGGTTTTTATTAAGGTTAATTGTCTTCCAAGCAGGAATCCTTATCCCAAAAAGAGCTCCTCCCAGGAGTCACAGACCTTTCTATGCTTCTGTTTTCCTTTAAGAAACAGAAGGGTAAAGTAACCAGCAGAAGAAAGAGAAGTGGTGGAGCTGGAAGCTGACGAAGCAGCAGAAGGGAAAGGCCGAGTGGGCCATGACAAACCTTCCAAAGATGGGCACAAGGCAACAGGGCAGAGGCTGAAACAATGACAAAGGGGCCAGACTCTGCAGGGCACAAAAGCACGCAAAAGGACTGTTCTTACAATTTGAAACACCCAGATTTGGTGTCCTCTGTGTTGCGTACATTTAAGATGGCAGTACTAATCTGTTACAGCTATACAGACCATAAATGTAATACTCACCGAACATGAACTTCTGATGCTTCTTCCATTAAGTCTCCATCTATATTCCAAGGGAAATTTCCCTCTGCAGAAGCAGCATTCAAATATGTATTTTCTTTGGCATCAAGCCCACTTTTAAGCCTTGGTTGTACTTTTACTTCTTGAACTGTGTAGGTCTCAACAAAGGGAAAATTGAACTAAACCAAACACAGATACATATTAAATGAAGATGAAAGATATCGGTGGTAGCTTAGCAACAAACTGGATTACTTGAAATTAAAAAGCTTGCTTTGTTGTTTGTTTTTTTTTTGTCTTAAGTAAATGAGAACACTTAACTCTAGGCTTTGACCACATTAGGCATTATATATTCCGGCCAGCATTTACAGATTAACATGCTATTTTTATCCGAAATAGTGCCTCAAAAAAAATGGTAGCATCCCATTTGCATTCCCATAATGGACTTGCTCAATTTACAGGTGAGGTGGTATATATTGCACGCACCAAAATGGCACATGCTTTCAGAGCACGTGAAAAACCAAGCAGACTTTTTCCTGAGCCCTGTTCATCATTGTCAGTAATCCCGTGCTAAACAAGGCTAGTTAGAATTCCAGTAAATGGTCATCTTCAGATAAGGATACGTGGACCCACCTTTAAAGCATAACTGGAAAGCATAAACAATTTCCTAAATGCAGCTGTTGATGCTGTCACATGGAACTGTCATCCACCTGCCCCTCTGACTGCTGAACAGTTATCTAATTCAAACCTAAACCTTCTTGTAAAAGTGATTTCACATAATCCTGAAACATTTGAATGATTACCGGTACACTTAAGGCTACACTCCGGGTATTTAGGCCAGCAATCAGGCACTGTGTTTGGATGCTTTATTTTTCTCTTCAAAGACAGAATAACGACCACAATTCTGAAATGCAGTTCTGCAAATCTTCCTAACTAGACAGAATGCATACCTGCTGAAAACCAATGGTCATAATCCACTGCTGCCAGCACAGCATGCACGGATCTGCTGAAATTACGGACTTTACTTATTTCTTACAAAGAGTTGCATGATGCCCCCCCAGTCTGCATTCTTGATCTCTGTACTATGCAAATTTTAAACACAGCGTGCATTTCCTTTATTGTGGTGAAAGGGTTTCGCACCCGTAAAGCTATGGTACAACACAAATACAATTTAAACCACAACAGATGGGCTGAAATAGGCTAATCGGTATTAGTCTAGTGATTTAAAAAAAAAAGATCAGATAAAAAGGGGGCTAATGTATTCTGACAGGAAGCTAAGTCTCCTTATGAGGATGCTAACATTAACTCTTGCAGCGTGTCTACCTTCACGATTAACTGTTCCCTTTATAATCATCAGAGAGAAATTAACAGTACCTGATTTTTTATGCTGGCGTATCTTTTCAGGTGTTTTATAAACTCTGTTCGAGAAGTATTTTGTACAACAATAAGAGCCATGCTTCCATTATTCAACCTGAAAAGCAGACCAATTTAGATCCCAAAAGAAAATTCTTTAATTTGGAAGTTTAACAGGCTCTTCAAAAGTCTAGATTAAAAAAAGATAGCAATGTTTTTTCAAATGTTTTTGCCAATCCCCCCTCCCCAGATCAATATAAACTATGCAACTGAGGTTATTTAGCATCAATATATTTATAATGTACACTGTAATAATAAAATTTTACTCCCTTATCAATATCCATCATTTATTGACCATAATACATACAATTTAAAAACAACTCTGCTTTTCTACTTAAGAGATGATTTTTAAACATTGGGGATCACAAATTTACCTTTACGAATTTCTCTGCAGCAAAGTATAAAGATTACCATAAACACTGAGAGGCAGAGCTTTGCCAAGAAACCATTCCCACGTGCATGCGAGCACATCCCCAGCGCAGATGGGTTCATTCACCTCCTCCATTAACACTCATACTGCCCTAAGATCCTGATCTTCAACTGTGGCACTATTCTCTTCACAATTCTCGGTATAGTTCTACTGTCACATTTCACAAAGCACATAAAAACTGAAGGGAATGTTGTACAAGATAAACCAGTCAGACTAGAGGTTGTCAAGAAGAGACCCTACAGTGCAAATACTCAATGGTTCTAGGTATTCAGTTGCCACTGATGTTTTAGCATCTTTGAGAATTTGGGTCAGACAACGAGCTAGTATCAATTTGCAGATTCCTTAATGCAACTGTACCTTGTCACAGCAGCTAACCACCCAAATCTCAGTGCAGTCATGCCTAAGTCCTCTTTCAGTTATAGACACAAACCAGTGTTCAAGAAGAGGATCTGATGAAAATGACAATCACTGCTGAGATAGAATTCTACACAGAGATGATGTATTTCGTATCTTCTGAATATATATGCATACATATATTTATTAATTTATTCAGCGTGTGTGCTTGGAAAATATGTTAAGAATGTTAAAAGAAAAAAAAAATACTTCCACCCTACCACCACAGGTGTCTCCCCACTCATAGTTCTCCACCTACTGAACAACTGCAGAAGGAATATTCTCAGAGTACAATATAGCACAATCTAGGAGGATAATTTTTACATAACCATTAAAAAGGTCACCTGGCATAGCATTGCTTTACTGATTTAGAAAGCAGTGATGGTGAAATTGAAAAAGTTGCCTCCTTATATTTGCTGCAATAAAAGGGCACAGCAGGCTACTGGGCAATGCATTTGGCACTATGGCATTTTATCTTGACATGACTAAAAATCCTCATTAATTCTCTTGAAAGTCCCATTTGCAGTGAAGTACATCATCTATGCTGTGAGAAACAAATGTCCCACAAGGTTCACATAATGCAGACAGTTAAACATATCTTGATGTGTTTCTGCAAATTTAGACTGGTATAACTAGAGTTACAAGCAGCAGTCAAAGCTTTCATTCCACTTCAAATGTCTTCACATGGCAAATGCCTCTTGGGAAAAATAGGACAGAGTGAACAAATCTAGTTGAGTTTAGCTGATGCCTCCATAATGGGTCTCGAGTCTCTAATAATTAGTGCAATATTTAGGTTTCCCGTGTTGAAAAGCCTTACAGTCAGGATGCTATTTACTATGAGGAACGAAGCACCTGTCTGAAGAGTCTACTCTTCCCACCCTGCTATAGCTGACTGCACACCTAAGATGATTTTTAAAAAGAGAGGGGAAAAAAGGATGTCCTCATACTAAAGGATGGGGAGATACACTGAGTAACTACACTGTAGGAGAAACAGGCTCATTCAAACCTGCAGTAACTGCATGGAGTTGTCATAAAATTCCCTGTCACTAAGAAACAGGTGCCAGAACAGATGGAAAGAGAAAGCAAAGCTAAAAAGACTAATTTCTTCAATTCTTGTCAGAATTTTTCTACTGACTGATATATAATACATTCAATGCTGAACACTAAGTTCCTGAGGGGACAGTATCAGGGCACTATCTTGAGGTATATGAGGTTTAGCAGGACCTCTGTAGCAAAGAAAACTTCTCAATAAGAGTTTCATCAAAAACATTTGTTTCTACATTGTTTCCAAGAAGTCAAATTCAACCAGATCAACCAGTAATTTGAAGAAAAATAGCTGATCAATTCTAAGGCACATCTATTTTCACCTAATGATAATCAAATCAAACGAAACAGACTTGTTCCTTAAACTTCTCTGAGTGTTGGGTTTTGGGTTTTTTTTATAAATACACACACATATATATACACATGAGTTTCTGTGTTCCTTTTTTGAGGGAGCACATTGCATTTCATGTACAACTACAAAGTTTGTACTTTCTACTCTGCTTAATCCTCAACTGGATATATCAAGTACAAATATTTATCAACTGATAACTGTTTTGATCACTACAAAGCATGCTCTCAACAATAAGCTAACGGCAAAATGAGTCAATATCAGCAACCAGATTACAGAGTCATTTGTTTTTCAAATCCCTATCTGACTAAACCGTAATTCCCATGGTAAGGAAAAACAAAAAAAAAAAAACAAAACACCACAAAAACCACAAAACCAACCAATTAAACAAAACCAACAACAACAAAAAGCAGAAGACAAGCATGAATTTCAGTTCTTCATGACAGGAGAAAGACTCATACTTCATTTTTGCTGGCTGTAAAGCAGAAGATGAGGAGCACCTTTATCTTTGAAAAAACATAAAATCCAAGAATGAAGTTTCTACATATAGCCAAATCCTATGACAGATGACTGCTCAATGACTACTACTTAAGTCAGACTTGCCAACTAATTTAATCACAGCAATTATCCACTCATTATTCTAGTTAGACTGCTTGACCTTATTTGGCTGATCCAAAAACTGATTACAATTCCTGGGATTATCGAGTCTGTTGCAGTCCATGCTCCCTCCCCCATTTCAGAAGGACTAGACTACCTAAACACAGGCTCATATTCTCGGAAAAGCCAAGGTCTTAAGGTAAGATGTCAGAATTTATAGACATGACTAATTCACTAAACCCCTACTGACCTCGTATTAGGTGCCAAGCCTCTTGGTGCCATTGAACACAGACAAGGGATTGCCATAATGCTCACATTCAGGAAGTGACCCTGAAGTTTGTGCCATTGATCCTTGCTACCTAAACATAACAGAGTAATTCTATATTACTCCAGCTTAACAAGCCACAGTTCACTTTTAAATAATTGTAAAAGCAGAAGCTCACCTTTTTTTTTAATTTTCTCTTTCTTCATTCTAAAAGGGTGGAAACACATAGGTAAAATAATTTAAAGTCACTTTAGCACATTTAAACAACATCTACTTTAGAAAAAAAGTAAGATCTTAACAGAAGAAAAGATTAACAAAACTGAACAAACCAGCAACACCGAGTGGAAGACTGCTTTGTAACAAATCCTCTATAGTCTATAGTGAATGTTTTACAAAGTCTACAAGTTTGCAGTTGTCAAAAAAAAAATAAAAATTTTAAGATTGTTTCACCTGATGATCAAATTTGAAGAAAATTAATAATTTGTACAATTTTACCTTCAGAGACACGTATTTTTTAATTTTGGGATTGTTTGACGGAGTTTTACTTACCTGTCATTCTCATGAGACTCTTCCTGTGGCATTTGTAGAGGTAGAAATGATAATTCACATTCCTCTGGCCTAGAAAAGCATTGATATTTATTATCATGTAGACCAATATTCTGACTGCTAGACAGACTTTTATCCAAGTTAAGATGATTTAAAGGAGGTGCTGAATATACAGAATTCTATCTCCTCTTTAACTTTTAAGAAGGATATAGATCACTTCTGAGTTAAATCTGTCTGCAATTAAGATAGGTAAATGACCGTTGTCTATATTTTTACCACATTAATTATTGGATTTTCTTCAAGAAAATAAGAAATACTAGAAAAATGTAACAGAACATGGCATACTTGAGATCTGCCAGTGTTTTGATAAAAGCAAAATCCTTCCGCTGATTGGAGGGCATCCAACGGTGTTTTTCAGCCAAAGCTAGAGTCCTTGCACCAAAACCAAACATAGCTGAGAACCCAAACCGCAAAAGCTTGCTTGGAGTACTGAAAGTGCAGACATCTACTGGTTGAATATGTCCTAAAATTTCAAAGATAAAGATCAGAAATTAGAAATAACATCTGTATTTCAAATTGAATACAATTTACAATTTCCTTTCCATCTAATTTAACTGAGAGAAAAACTCCAGACTCCTCTCTTTTGGAAGTCAAGTTTTATTGATTGAAACTGGAATCAATCTAGATACAATTAAGACTAAAAAAGCAGTAATTTCAGAAAAGAACATCTAGATGCTTCAAAATATTAAAAACTTTATAGCAAAAATTCAGCCATCCCATCAGGCTGTACAAAGTGTGACTCCTAATTGTATAAAATTTTCAAAATTCAGCATCAAAGGAAATGCAGTATTGCTACATAAATATTTACAACCATTCCACCAAATGCTTGTAATGAACTTTGTACTGGAAGAGTTACAGGAACTCTTAAATATAGTATTTATGTTTACAGTTGTAGAATTTAGACATCTAATTCTGTTCCAGAGCAGGTACATACATTTTTAATGTAATAGAACATGGGTGGTTTCCAACACATTGAGTATCTCTGATTTAAAAATACAGTTTTAGATTTTGCATGTAAAGGCTTGTATATTAATAGCTAAGAAACAGAGCAAAGTCTCTTCCACTGCTGACTGCACAGTCTAGAAAAAGATACTCAAAGTGGAACTAACTTCCCCATTACTCTTTCTTATTTTAAAAAAGTACCTTAAAGAAAAATTGCTTTGAGAGGAATATTAACACTGCTGTTTCCCAAGACCTGAAAATAAGGTTTGCACTGGCAAACTAGCTTTTTCCTTTAGCATAATTACATTTTCACATTCAAAAACCTATTGTGCAGACTGAATGGCAAGTGATAGTTTTTTTCTCTTAATAAAACTTTATTAAAAAAAAAAGTTACTATTTAGAAGACGTACACAAATTTAAAGAGATGAATGATACTTTCTCAGAAATATGACAATACTTCCCTGAAAAGTCTAATTCTAACCACTTTCTCAAGCTGACAGTATTGTATATTTTCCTATTGTCTTCAGCAGGTACATTAAATTAAAATAATCAGGTGATTAATGCAAGTCAATCATTGCATAAACACACATACAGACAACCAAGTGTGGAAAAAGGTACTTTTTGCATTAAAAGAACATTAGTAATAGGGCATGAATACCAGAAGATGTGGTCCACAACCTTTGCTACTCAACTACGCTCAAAGAATCATAACCTTTCCAGTACACTGTAAATGAGGATAGAATCATTTGGGTTTAAACATCTCACAGTATAGTTTACAGTGATACAGCATAATGGCATGTCTTTATTAAACAACTGGTGATGGCAAACTTCTAAATGTTGCTTTGTTATTTAAAATCTGAAAATGTCTGTAAAAGCATTTACCCATTATAATGTGCAACGTTGCAGTCACTGCATGCTTAATACCATAAAGAGTGTGGGCCAAAATATTAGTAGTACCTGTAAAAGTGAACACAAAACTATTGTGAAAATAAAACACATGCAGAACAACAAGAAAAGTATACACAACTTTTTTTTTTAATGAAGGAATTGAGACATTTACTGCAAAATAATACGATACCCAGCCAGTGTAAAACTGTTTCCCAGACAAAATTCTACAAGATCTAGTCTGAGATAGTTGCTGTGCCTCTTGCAGGCTACATTTTTGATTCTTAGAAGCAACAGTGAATAAAACTGATTACCACATGTCAGCTTTACATGAGAACACTCTGATGACTGAAAAACAGAGGAATATAGAATCTGACATGTGACAGTTTTTGACTTGGCATTCACTGTATTAAAATTGACCCACCTAACTTGTCTTTGTCATCCCCTGAACAGTGGCAGATCAGTTGTACTACTAGACACTGGGTAGAAGAGATTCGTTTATTTTGAAACAAGGGGAATAACAGTAAATCAGCTGGTAAACAAGAAAGAAAAAAGTCAAAAAGTAACTAGCAACATCAGCATGGAGTTGGAAGAGAGAGTGGAAAACTAGCTATCAGTTTGTAAGAGAAAGCAGCGTGGTTCTGGAGACCCTTGTTTGGCGCCGATTCATATGTGAAGTCACTTCACCTGTGTAAGAAACATGGATATACATCTAAATTTTGCCCTTTTGCTTTAATATATAGGACATTGTATATCTGTGTATCAGTTGACTTTTAAACAGTAATTTATTTTCAAAATCCTGAGAACAGGGAATAGTTGTATCTTTCCTACATGGGTACAGGTTTAACAGAATTTCAGGTTGTCTTTTCTCATTGATCGCGTTCCTGGTGTTTGTTAGCCAAGCAGCAGGGCCATAGGATTCACTTCTGCATGTAAAAAGAACCAGGGCCTTCCACCAAGCAAGCTGAATATTGAGCTTCTTCATATCCCTGATTAAAGGATGAATAATTCAACAACAGATTAATTAAAATAACAAAAAGAGAATAGAACCTAATATTTCATAAGGGCATTAGTTCAGTTAGATTTTTAAATAATGTTCTTGTTGCTTGAATTATTTAATATGTTACAGCAGCAATAGACAATTGTGGATGCTAAATTTGCCTTAAGTTTTATGGAAGCATTTAAACTTGTCTTTCTGAAGTGAGAGAAAGAAGAGAGAAAAGGGAATGACTATCACATTTCAAACAAGAGGCACTCAATATTTAAATAAGCACTTTAAAAGCATCACATACCAGACTGAAAAATTGTGTTCATCCCAAACCTCTGCAATCTCTGTCACATTAGTGGTATTAAAGAACCAACTACATTTGGAAAGACTGATGTACATAGTTATGAAGTTCTAAAGGCATCTTGTCATTCTCATTCAGGAGAATAAGTTTTGATTTTCTCCAGTAATTTCTCTGAATAAGAATTTGTAAAATAACTTGAAAATTTATTTCAGTATCGCACAGAGCACCTGTTACATCCTTACAGCACCTTAGTCTCTGGCAGTAATTCAGAATCCTCAGAACCTCATGGAAAGCCTTCACAACGTCAGAGAGAGGAGCTCTGAGCAAGGTTCTCAGGGTTCCTGCTATGTGAAAGAAGTAAGTAAGGTGCAGCTATTCAGAGAACTAATACAAAACATTATTTGAAGTTTACATCTCTAATGGCAGAAATCAGGTTATGTACAGTTTTATTCCTTGAAGAATTAAAAAAAAGTAATTTCTAATATCTCAGAATTTTATAGGTGACTATACTATGAATTACTTTCCCCTTTTCCTAAAAAAATGTAACATTTAAATAAACCCAGCAAATTGGGATTATGAAGTGCTTTGAAAGAAGAATGAACTGACAACTTCGAAAGCTAAATGCAAGTCTTTGTTTTTTTCTCCCATAAGAAACTCTCTCTAGATACACCACCAGGAAGTCCAGTTTATTAAGAATATTACAATTTCAATCATTTATATCCAATAACTTATACCCAACAACTGAACTAAAAGTAATTTGAACTTTTCTTTCTCTACAACATGCATAAACAAGAAAGGGCAGAAATGTAGCTCTAGATACCATTCACTATGCAAAATAGTGAGTTTTTCAATTCAGTGAATGGAAAATACAGTCCTATAAGAAAAATTCAGGGACAAAAATAATTAGGTTTGCCCTAAAAAAGCAATTCTTCACAGAATAATACAAGTATATGCCCAACACCATTTCATGTTTGAATGACTTGCAACATTTAACCTCTAGATTCAACTAATTCTGCTTAGCCAGTGAAGCTAGCTAAAGAAGTAGCTCAAAAATACTCAAATATTTCCTTCAATCAATTTTTTCCAACTCTTATCAAATTTTATGGGAACTTCTCCAAAACAAAGGAAATCACACACACAGAGCAGATCATTGCAAGTCATGTAAACTGTCTTTATTTCCTGTAAATCGACAACAGGGAAGTTGTTATTCTGAAAAAATATTTTTCTTTGTCACTGAAGATCAAGCTAATAAAAGAGCAGAAGGCAGAATATACTTCTGAAGATCAGGCTTGATATGTCTTAAAATGGAGATTCCTCATTTCAGTAAGAGAGATTTATCAATACAGATGGCAGCAAGATAACAACTGACCACAGCCGAAGTCAATACCAATCTTCATACTGACTCTAATGAGAGTTAAATCTCATTCTTACTAAACAGGATAGGCACAAATAATTGCATCCTTCTCTTAAATCTGTGGAGCTCATTAACATTTGCAGCAGTAAACAAGGCAAACCCCCACCCTTTCATGGCTCCTGGGAAAATAATCCACCCGCCTGGTGGATGAGGGAAAGGCTGTTGATGTAGTCTACCTAGACTTCAGCAAAGCCTTTGACACGGTCTCGCACAGCATTCTCCTGGAGAAGCTGGCGGCCCATGGCCTGGACAGGTACACTCTTCACTGGGTTCATAACTGGCTGGATGGCCAGGCCCAGAGAGTGGTGGTGAATGGAGTCAAATCCAACTGGCGACCGGTTGTGAGTGGTGTTCCCCAGGGGTCGGTGCTGGGGCCCATCCTCTTCAACCTCTTTGTTGATGATTTGGATGAGGGAATTGAGTGCACCCTCAGTAAGTTTGCAGACGACACCAAGTTGGGGGGAAGTGTCGATCTGCCGGAGGGTAGGATGGCTCTGCAGAGGGACCTGGACAGGTTGGATCGCTGGGCAGAGGCCAATGGGATGAGGTTTAATGTGGCAAAGTGTCGGGTCCTGCACTTTG
>VWZZ01000301.1:621210-668172 GCA_013399095.1 Psophia crepitans | reverse complement strand
GGTGAAGGGGCTGGAGCACAGGTCTTATGAGGAGCGGCTGAAGGAACTGGGACTGTTTAGTCTGGAGAAGAGGAGGCTCAGGGCAGACCTTATTGCCCTCTACAACTACCTGAAAGGAAGTTGTGGTGAGCTGGGGGTTGGCCTCTTCTCGCAGATAACTAGTGACAGGACAAGGGGAAATGGCTGCAAGTTGCGCCAGGGAAGGTTCAGGTTGGAGATGAGGAGAAAATTCTTCTCGGAAAGGGTGGTCGGGCACTGGAACAGGGTGCCCAGGGAGGTGGTGGAGTCACCATCCCTGAGGGTGTTTAAGGAAAGGTTAGATGTGGTACTTAGGGACGTGGTTTAGTGGGTAATAGGTGGTGGGGGGATGGTTGGACTAGATGATCCTTGAGGTCACTTCCAACCTTAATGATTCTATTCTATTCTATTCTAAAGCAAGTTCTTCCTGTGTTCAAAACCAGAAGTAATGAGTCCACCCTTCCACAAGTTGAAGATCTAGAACATGCACAGTTTTGCAGTAGCAAGTACCATTACCTTCTCTAAATATCTCTTAATAATGCCTAACAGCATTTTGATCCCATAATGACTGAATGACATGTCTCATTACCCAGGTCCTATACAAGCAGGATGCCACACACAAACACACAAAAAAAATATTAGAAGCAAACAATGAAAGTTATCATACAAAAAAAAATAGAATATAAGCTTTGCCAATTTAATTATTTATTCAGTAATAGTGAGTTTAATGCCACTATTGATCTTCCCAAGTCATCTAAACCTTTTTCTCCCCTATGTAAGCTTGGAATATTATTTACCAATAACAAGATGGTTCCCCTGAACACTATCATATTAGTTCAGAGACTAATAACCTTCTTTGATGCTCATGAATGAGCTTCCAGCCCTCACAGATTTCTAACAGTCACATTTTAGATCTCACTCCAGCTACTCAATTTACTGTACAAAGGTTTCATCCATACTCCTCCAGCATCTCTGTCATCAGCATTTTTTAAACAGAAACAAACAAGATTTTATTATTAAAAAAATACAATTCTGTTCAAAATATAAACCCATTTTTCTGACATTACAAACAACTTCCTATAATCTCTCTCCTATGAAACTTGCAAAAGCATCACAGTAAGGACAAAGTATCTGCAGGTCATGTAAAGCATGACTGATGAAGGTACCAAACATAAATGGTAGAGAAAAAAAATTGTCCTTGGAAGTGCAAGCACTTCTGCAGTACAATTAACTTAATTAACCAGACAACATGAATATTCATAAGGCTGTTAATGTCTCCCCCATCCAAACAGATAAATGTGATGTAATGACTTCCTAGTCAAGCATAGCTAAAATTCTGATGAAAACTGCACCAAAATTTTGGTTCTTTGCCTGAGATATCACACAAATTAACAGCCCCTCAGAAGTATTTTATTTTCTGAATTAATTGGAAACCAGGAATTTATTTAAACGAACCACTGAGGACCAAAAGGTTCACAGACATCAGATATAGATTGTCTCTTGATCTGTAACAACTGGATAGCTTTTTTAATGTCCTTCCAGTTCCCCCTCCCCTTTCTCCCATTCCCCCTCCGTACAGTTTCTTAGCAGTAGTTCCCATAGCAACAAACACTCCTGCTAATGGCCAGCAGTACAACTGCAGGCTTCCCCACATCTCATCCATTTGATTGGGACCAGAACAAGGCAGCTCAGTAGAGTATCTCAGTAAAAACACACTCCCCTCTGGACCTTTCTCTTCAGGAGGTAAACTGTTTCAAGAGCAGCTCCTTCCCATCAAGTCGGCTGAAACTTCAAAATGCTGTCTTAACTACTAATATTAGAGGCTAAAACCAGATTTTAAGTCACTCAAATAATGCTGACCTGTAGTACAGTTTCTATTCTTACTCAGCTAGAGAATCCTAATAATTTGGTACAATGGATTACAGGAAGGGGAGGAATTCATTGGCCATTGAGTTCCATCTTCTTCATGTACACAACTATCATACTTAATCTGTTTCTTAATTGACTACTTTTTGAAATATCAGTCATATGGAAATAAAATAAGCTATAGATTGTTTTTAAGACTGTATTAAGGAGTTTCTCACACTATCACTCTATAAATTGTTCTCACTCTCTTTTAACAAAGTCTGTGGTATTCTGTGTAGCAAGCCATGCAGCACTCTTTTGGATTTACAAGTCTCTCTTGATCATAACTTATTTGTCTTAACCTGAAGAGAGTAAGCACTAATGATGAGGCATAATGACCTAAGCATGCCCAAACAGCATGGAGTCTCAACACCATCAAAATATTCACAGCAACTGAGCTGATAAGTGATGGTCCAGCTGCTGTACTAAAATTCATTTGCTTCGTGACTTTGAGATTACTGTATCTTTTACTAGTACCAAGTTTTCCCAAGTCCTTTTTAACTTGAAAAAAGCTAGCAGTCTTGAATTTTTACAAGCAACTAGTCGCTGTCTTAATGCTGCTTTTAGAAGTGCAAAGCAAGAAAGAGCACATAAAACCTCCTTGCTCGGTTCAGAAGAGACTTGTTCCTTTTTATTGTAGAAAACTGAAACCAATTTGCTATTCACCTGGCTGCAGGCATTTCTTCCTTACTACTTAAAGGCATCTGAGAAATTACATCAAGTAGTAACATTAACATCCACACCAGAGGGTAGTGTCTGTACGAAACTACCCCTCCTTTTTTAAAGAGGAGTGGTTCAAATACCAGTCCAGAATCAACCCTGCCTGTACTAATTCTAGCTAAGCCTCCCTGCCTGGCTCAAGTTATACTACAAGAAGGGTAAATACAAAAACTGGGAGGAGAAGGGACATGCACACATCCCAAACCAAACACCACCACACAAAAACCTCACACCACAATGTGTAAGTACAAGTTAATAAAGGAGCAAGAGGATTTTTCAGGAGAGACGCATATATTTTCAGGTCTATAGAAGTAAAGGAGATAGAAAGCAGTTTTGTATGCACAGCATTTTTTTTTTTTAAATAATCTACAAAATGTATCCCTGGGACACCATTTAAAAATAGACCCAAAGCATGAATCCAACAGAGAATCCTGCCAAGAAAACTGAAGAGAAGCGAAACAGCATGGCTTATATTAAGGAAATTCTAGAAAACAAAGTTTTCATTTGCCATCATTTCTGGCAGCAAATAGAGGCAAATCTTGATCTTTGCATGGATCACCTGAAAATTATTTTTGCTTTCTTCTTCCTGAGCTTCTTCCTTTAGGCAAGGAGCTCATCTGTGCCATTACTATAAATTATCATAATGATTCAAAAATCTAGTCATTTGTAATCAATCTAAATCACTAATTAAGGACATTTATTCAATAGCTCCCGTAAGTAACTGCAGCTTTAGCACCAAGAACTGCCTTTTGTAGCCAAAACTGTAAAACATGCCAGAGGGACTTAAAATAGATGACTTACAAAATGTAACAATACCTTTTAGACTCACCTGCTGGTATTACTCCAAGAGGAACCGGTGCTCTGACAGGCATTGGTATATAGTCTGTGTCTTTTCCAGCATCTATCTGAGCTTTAAGTAGTAGACCATGAGCAACTTCGCTGATGGATCCATCCCCACCAACACAAACTACCCTGTTACAAAACAAAAACGCTAAACAGCTCAAAATAAAGTCTTCCATAGCTGGCCAAACAAGTGAAGGGAGCTATCACACACCATTGACATAATGATATTCCAAACAGCTGGAACCCATTCTGTAGAACAAGCTAGGGCTTCACTGTCATATTAGTGAATATTAACTAACAGAATATAAGCATCTTTATCCCTGCTTTCTGCTATCTGAGTAGGAGTTAATATATTTAACAACTTACAAAGTATTTCTTACCTTATCACCCATTATGCACAGGAACCGATCAGATGGAAGAGTTAAGAACGTGCTCAAATGCCTCAGTGGAAAAGTTCTTTAAATCTTTCAGTACTGACCCACACAAGCATTCCAATACTTTTCAATTGTCCTTATCATAACAATTCACCAAAATATTACAATAAAATTAAAAATACTTGACTATAGCTAATTCCACACACTACGCAGGCAGCTGAGGGATTTAGGAAGGTATAAAACCCTAGTGCCAGCAATCCTTTGCATGAAGGTACTTAATCACTCCTTCTGGAGCATGATAATTAAACTCCCACCTGCTGTGGCTGCAGAGAGGAATGCATTTGTCTGTAAAAGCTCTGTTACAGCAAACATCAGGTGGTGGGGTTTTTCTGGTTTTGTTTATTTAAGTAACTATTAAAGTGATTCTCCAAATTAGTATTATTTGAAAGTTAAATGTTTTTAAGGTAAACACATTTTAATGATAAAAACAGTAATGGTATACTCCAAGCATTTATAATACAAATGTCAGATTTACTTTAGGAGGCACCTACTCAGCTCCTTCAAAATTTTTCTTCAGTTCCTACTATTATTTCCTAGTTATTTTTTAATTCCTAAATTTTTATGAAGGTTTTCTCTATCTAACTAAACACTGCCCACATCAAATAAAAAAAATTAAAAATAAAAAAAAAAGAAGAGTATGTAGCAAAAGTTTGGAACACATTTTCTTCCTGGTTGTGATTAGGAGTCATCTTCTGTCTTTCTCTCATTTTTAGTTTATTCCTAGGCATAAAAGTTTCTGCCACAGCAGCAAAACCAGTTAATGTCTGCAGTCAGACACCTGGAAGGACTTATGTGGATTGTCTTCTGGCTTGTAAAACTTTTGCAAACAGGTACATTTTCTTCTAATTTGGAGGGGCATGTTTGTTGTTATTGGAAATAGATGAAGAGTCCAAGGATTAACAAAAATGCTGCTAACTTTAATTTTTATTATAATTTATAGTTTTATGTAACATTACTCATCAATAGTTGCCTTTATGACTGGAAGTAGAGATACCTTCAGGGACCAGGGATTCCAAAGCTAATCAGCGAGAACCTGCTACGCATAAGGAGTAGAAAGTCTGGAGAAAACAGATTTGACTAAGACCTTGAAGAAGGTTTCTTAAAGGAAGAAACATCTGTCTAATCATCAGATACAAGTTTCTTATACAACTGTTCACTAACGTCTGACTAACTGGGGCTACTCTAAACCATATCCATAATACTGTAGGCTCCTGATTAGGGAGTACATACCTGCAAGTATATTGTGTATTTCTGTCACTGTACAAACAAGAACATGCAGCTGAGATAGCAGCATCACAACTGCACTCTCTCTGTTCATCACCAAGCCTTGGCTCCAAGGCAGGGAAAAGCAGCACATTGCCAACGTGAATAAGTACCTCAATTCCAGTGCAGCAGACTAATATGTGCAGGCATGGCCTTCAGTCCACACCTAACCCACCTCCAGGCACTTTGGAGCTTGAGCACAGCAGATCAGGTCTACATGAACTCTGCCACATAGAAATAGCACAAAAATTACCCTACCTCTTATCACCACATATAGTGCCTTCCACATCTAAAAGGAGGTACAGAAGTGCTATTCTGTATTATAAAGGGAACTGACAGGCTATTTAAGAAGTTATAAAACTATTTTTTCAAACACTTTTGGAAATTTCATTTTTGCTCATAACCTCTGATAATAAAAGCTACTTAATTTCCACATGAGTGTAGCTGGTTCACCCCAGCTGGACACCAGGCGCCAACCAAAGCTGCTCTACCACTCCCTTCCTCAAATGGACAGGGGAGAAAAAAATGTAATGAAAGGCTCACGGGTTGAGGTAAGGACACTGAAAGATCATTTACAATTATGGTCATGGGCAAAAAGACTAGACTTGGGGAAAATTAATTTAATTTATTGCTGACTGAATCTGAGTAGGATAATGAGAAAATAAGCACTACATCTTAGAACACCTTCTCCCCACCCTGGCTTTCTTCCCAGGCTTAACTTTGCTCCCGAATTCTCACTCCCCCCTCAGTGACACAGGGAGATGGGGAATGGGGGGTCACACACATCATCTCTCCCACTCTTCCTCCTCAGGGGGAGGACTCCTCACACTCTTCACTTGCTCCAGCATGGGGTCCCTTCCCACAGGAAACAGTTTCCCANGGGGTCCCTTCCCACAGAAAACAGTTTCCCATTAACTTCTGTTAATGTGAGTCCTTCCCATGGGCTACAGTTCTTCACGAACTGCTCCAACATAGGCTCCTCTCTCCATGGGTCCACAGGTCCAGCCGGGAGCCTGTGCCAGCACGGGCTTCCCATGGGGTCACAGCCTCCTTCGGGCATTCATCTGTTCCAGTGTGGGGTGCTCCACCATTAACCTCTATAGGCTGCAGGGGGACAGCCTGCCTCACCACAGTCTTCACCCACAGACTGCAAGGGAATCTCTGCTCCAGCATCTGGATCATCTCCTCCCCCTCCTTCTTCACTGACCTTGGTGTCTGCAGGGTTGTTCCTTGCACATAATGCTCACTGCTCTCTCTGGCTGTAATTGCTCTTGGTGGGTTTGTTTTCCCCTTCTTAAATATGTTACTCCAGAGATGCTACCACCATTGCTGATGGGCTCAGCCTTGGCCAGTGGTGGATCCGTCTTGGAGCTGACTGGCATTGGCTCTATCAGACCTTCGGGAAGCTCCTAGTAGCTTCTCACAGAAGCCACCCCTGTAGCCCTCCCAATACAATAAGAAAAACCCCAACACTTAAACAGCTAACTTAGAAAGGACGAGGATCTTTTCACTTCAGAAATCCTAGCATCGTAGCGACTTAGGGGTTACTTTCTTTCAGTTCATCTGCTCCTATTTCCCCTTAGTTCTGGCTACTGGAGAGAAGTCTTACAGGAGAAGTATTCCAGTGACTCTACCCAGTGATCAAAAATGAAACAACTCAAATATGACTCAGAGTAGAAGGGGTTTGTTCAAGATAATACAATTCAGGCTTTTTCTTCTCGGTCTTCATATCTGCTTCCCAGGACAAACTGGTTCTCCAGCTAGCACCCCAAAAGGCCTGTCTTAATTGGAAAGAAGTTCCAATCCTCAGAATCTGGAATACATACATACATTTTCAGATATATTTTCTCATCTAACTCTTGAGTTTTACAGATCTAATAGAAATTGATTGGACTATAAAACAGTATTTAAGCCTTCTTGTATGGCTCGCTGCATATTCCAATAGAGTTGTAAGAATGCCGTAAGATTTCTACAGTACGCAAAACTATTTTTATATATCATTGAAATGTATTATTGAATGATTAATATAAAAATACCAAAGACTGCAGGATTAAACCACATAGCAAAGCCTTTAAAAATGACTGAACAAGCATTTTCACTCTTGACTTCAAGTAAGTTTAAAAAAATAAAATCAATCATTCAAATGGAAAAAACATTCACATTACTTTTAGATAAAATGTTCTCCTTAAGAACATTTGAATGGATAGAGTGAAATGGCACTTGTGTAATTTTTTCTGCAAATACAGAGACTGAAGCTTTCATGAAGCATATTTAAGAAAGCTTTATGTTTATTTATTATTATTTATTAATCTAAAATACATACCTATTGTCAGTAAGTAATAAAAAATAAAGCGTCTGATGAGAACTGATTTTTTCAGGCTTAGTGTATATGTGAAACAGAATAACTCATGAAATACCTACTAGCACAGTATTTATTGGATGGAATACAAATAAAAACTACTGTGATGAAGCTTAATGATGTTCGTTGTCACTGACCAACTTACCCATCAAATGCCTGGAGTTCACATTCTTTAAGTACTGAGAGAGCATGTCCTTCATATTCAGTTACTGTGGGAAATAATATTATTTAATCAGAAGATGAGATAATTTTAAAAGATTTGTTAATTTTTTGCATTTCTAACAGAAGGAACATACAGTAACTCCTTTTTTTTAATTATTAAATGCATTAGAAGTATGAGAATATATGTTTTACAGTTATGCTAGCTAAAAGGCAAGACAGTTAAACTCAGCTGCCATCAGACACATGGCTATTTAGTGCATTTAAATTCAGAGAATTAGAGAAGATGGTTGTTGCATCAAAATGCAAGTTTTAGTATTGACACAGTTGGTAAACTTCAGGAAAATGTAAGCATATCCTCAGTAAAGACTGAATTATTTCAGTATCAATCAAATTTAATTGCCTTTGTGTTAGGATATGCAAATTGCTAGCTCAAAAATATGAGGAGTTAAACACAGAAGTATGAAATCAAGCCAAATACCAGTGACAACAGAACATAACACACAGAGGAAGGTGGCACAAGTATACACCAGAGTTCATAGCCTCTGGAGGAAATGAATCTGTCACTCTACATTGATGTCTCTGTGTTTGCTGATACCCTACATAGTACTGTAAATGCCAGCGAAGACAGGATAAACTGGCATACTACAGATGGCACAAAGCATCATAACTACATTTAGCATTTTCTAGGCCAGCCTTGCCAGAAGAGACAGCCCAGCTGCAGCCACCCATCAAAGATTTTTGCTGACTGACATGACACATGCAGATGGATTTTTTGTGTAAGAATGTGCATCATTATATGCAAAATTACATTAATCTTTCATGCTTGTCTGTCCCTGGTGCTAGCATAGTTCAAAGCTTTTCTCCAGTGTTTCTAAACACTGTTAAAATTATTAGTCGTGGTGTCTAAAACAATCATTCCGTATCTGTACCTATTATAGCAGTCTTTCTGTAGACTATTCAAATGCTGCTTGCAAGAATTGAGAACACCTCTCTCCCCCCATAGGTACACACATACAAGACTCTCTGTGTGTGTGTGTCTGTGTCTGTATATATATATAGTGAGTATATATAACTTTTCTAAAAAAAATTAAAAAAAACACAAACACGAATTCAAAGTAAAACTGATAGATTTTTACATTTCACATTAAACAATTATATATCAGCATATAACTGCAAAATCTCCCTACCAGCGTTAGCAAAGTTCTAGTGTTTGGTGTTCTGGAAATTCTTAATTAAATACTAGAGTTATTTTGATGCTATGAAAGGCAGAGAATTATCATTTTGCTACAGAAATACCTATCACTAAAATAGCATTCAGGAATTATTTACGGAATTATAGCTTTCAGAAAGTATTTACAGAATTTACTTTCATGCAGGACTCCTTCAGGAAGAAAAGCACAGTATTTAAGCTATCCTACTCAGTTCTGCTTTTACTGATGGGAACTATCCTTTTATCATTATTTGTTGATTGTGAAAAAAGTGACCAATAAAACTGTGCATTGTGCAAAAATGCAGAAATGTTCAAACATCTTACCATTGCTTATCTGTGAAACTCCTCCCATGAAAACATACAATTAGTTACATGCTGGTTACATGCTTTTTTAAATGAACATGACATAATTTAGAAAGTTATGAGTAGTCTAATTAAAATGGTATGGTAAATAAGATTTTATTTTGTAAAAGAAAATATGTTCAGTAGTTTCCTAATGTAAGTTATGTTTATTATTACAAAATTAATTCACTCAAAGAACAAGGACATGAAAATAAAGAGGGCTCATGTACAGAAAAATCAATAAAAGCCATAAGAATGACTAGTGCTACCCAGATTGACAGGGGTTCCACCCTCTTTGCATCTAATAGCTTAAGTTTTGAAATTATATAGGAGGACCACTGCAAGGCTTAACATTTGGGATAATTCCAAGAAATTTAAAATCTGATGGGAGAATATCAGAGGTGCACAGCATCTCTTTTGAAACACTGTGGGAAAAAGATAATGAAAAAAATGAAGTTTCCAGTAAAAACTTCATGAGAACATATGGAAAATCAATCAGATAGGAAAAAAAAAAATCCAACACAGACGTAAATAGACCCTGTCTAAAATGTTTTCTGTAGATTTGACAACCTTCAGAGGGACACAAAAAAGTCATTGTGATAGCTGGGAAAAAAGCTAGATGTTTGAATGTTTGGTCTTTTTCCAATTCAGGGGAAAAAAAAAATCCAACCCAGAAGAACACTAAACCAAATAAAAAAAACTCATAGAACAAATTAGGTAAGAGGAAGAAAGAGCTTCTTTCACAATTTGAGAAGGATTCAGATTACATATTTGGTTAAAATATTACCACAAAAATATCATTTTTTTTCTTTTTAACCATTTCTAAAACATAATTGAAAGTTTTCCTTTTTCAAGGACATTTTATTCCCAACTTGCAAATTCTAGTACGCATTAGGTTTCAAGTAATAGAATTCTGAAAGAGGGGCACTGACAGTGTACCTCACTTGAACAGTCCCACACATGCCAATACATTGTAACACCCTATCTCACACAGACAACAAGAAACTAAGGGTTCAGCTCCTACATATAGAAAAAACATATAATTAGTTAAACACTTCAAAACATGGAACACTTCCATATGATACGTATAAATGCTGGCACTCGTGTCACAGACTAATGTCAACAGGATTAAACTGCTAATGGTAACAACAGATTAACCGGTGGTGACACTGGCTGACAATATATAAATATTATTTAATGTATAGTAAATTTAAATCAATGTTACTTGTCCAATTCTCACTCACTCTCTCTTTTCCATTGCGATTCTGCCCTAAAAATGGGGGTGTGGGGAAGGCTGCTGTAAAAGACTGTATAAAGACCAGTTTTGAAGTATTGCTTAGCCTTAGCTAAGCACTGTTTCACCTTAAATTTGCTAATTCCCACTTTCTACTGCACTGAGCACTTCAGAGATTTGTTTATTCCAAAAATAACCCCAAAAAACTCCAACAATCCCCTCTAAGATCTTAGGTTAATTTCACTAAAATACATCCATAGTGTGCCAAGTAATTTGGGAAAAAAATAAATCCAACCAAATTTAAAGATAATTTGAGAACATAAATGCTGTATCAGAGCTCACTTAGTTACACACATGCCTTTTGACTGCTGTATATCCTTGAGTAGGAGAGAATATCTCCACTCCAAACTTCTAAATGAAAAAAAAAGTTTATTTCAACAGAAGTTGCAATGAAGGGTAATATCTGGCAAGCTTGACCACACAGGAAGCGACTGCCGGCTACCAACATAGCAGACTGGATGAGGAGAGCTCTGCCTTTCAGCCCTCCGCCATCAAAGTTTGTTGGGTTGTCACTTTTTTTTTTTAGTAACCTGACCTGCAAGTCTTGCATTGTGTATGCACTGAAAGTCACTTCAAAGATTCAAATTTGCTTTAAGATTTTTGTGTGCAATTGATTTTAACCATCAAATATGTGTACACGAAAAGACTAAAAGTAAACTATCTTCACTGTAAAAATTGCATGAAAGCTTTCAACTTTTACTACCTA
This sequence comes from Psophia crepitans, assembly GCA_013399095.1. Lineage (NCBI taxonomy): Eukaryota > Metazoa > Chordata > Aves > Gruiformes > Psophiidae > Psophia > Psophia crepitans. The sequence continues at coordinate 656,916 of VWZZ01000301.1, read as the reverse complement.
ACACGCCTTTGTACACCACTACGTATGTACATGTAATGTATGTACATACATGTAATGGCTATGTTTCAAAAAAGCAGTAACAGCAAGATGCACACTCCAACCTTACAAAATCCAAAACAATTATGGGAGGAAAAAAGCCTCTTCAATTTACTTGAAACGAGGCATGTGGTTTTATTGGAAGATGGTACCAGTATACAGGACTTTCACTTGGCACCCACCATGACCTCTTTTCTTTTTTTAATGCATAGTTCTTACTTATTTAGTTCTCTACTAGCATTTAAAACTGTAATTTTCTCATTTTGCCTGTAGGAGGAGTGTTAGGCAGCTAATAAGCACAGCAGTATATGGACATTGCCAAAATAACCTTATTTTAAGGATAAGACATTAAACATTTATCTGGCTAAAACCAGAAGTTTCTTTTCAAACTTTAAAAGAAAAATAATGAAATATAAAAAAAACCTTTAAACTGTTTTTATTCAATTAGGGAAAAAAATGTTTTTAAAACCACTACAAATCATCCTCATAGCTTTTATTAAATTCTATGAATTAATCTTTAAAACTATTGATACAGATTTGGCTTATTAGTTCAGTTTTAGGATCCCATGTGACATTACGTAGCTAAAAATATTATCTGACACGGATTAATGATAATGCTGCCTTTAACAAATTCTGACAAACAAGGTTATGTTCACGGTACAGATAAAAGAAACACATTAACCAGTAGTAAAGAATAAAATTTTTAAAAGGTAATTTTCTTCAAATAGTTGCTGAAATTAAAGGAATAACTAACAAAATGACATGTTAAGTTTTGCATGACAAAACCCCCTTTTTTAAAAAAATTGCAACCAAACAAGGCAAAGTTCAATTTCTAAGATGACAGCATTTTTATTAACCTGTTTACACCATCATCTATGTCTTGCAAGCGAAAAATATGTCTGTGAGAATCAAAAATTATATAAAGCTGCTGGAATTCCCTTATCAATTCAGGGAAGTTTGGAAATTATGACTACAGAATTTTAACACAGACAATCTTTCTCTCATTTATCCTCATGTGTCTTTAATCTACAATTTATTTTACTTTAAATTGTGGGCTAAGTAATTTAAAAATACATAGACATGGATAATAAAATTAGCAAGATAAATCTCATAGACAAACACATTATTATATCTTCATGCCTAAATCAGATTTGCTCAGAATGACTTTTGGCCTGCCACCTGAACTAGTCGTAATTTCACAAGAATCTTAAGGGGCAACTGTAGGACAAGCCCTCTGTCTTTATCATTTGCTTAAGCTGGCACTGTTTATTTTGCAAACCAATTACAACAGACACAGAAAAAAGACTTTTTGCTGTTAAAATGTCTTGCACTAGCATTTCACTTCACATGGATACGAAATGCATTATCACAAATTAGCAGTGTATTAAAGGGAACCATAATACTATGGATTAAAAATAATTCAGAATGGGAAATACTAATATAATTTGTCTGTAAGTTTCGGTGGTTTTTAGGACCAAATTTGATGCAGCATAAGTTTTGGTTTCTTCACAGAATGGGGCAGAAGTAATGATCACATCATTAATAGTGAGGTGCCCCAGGGCTCCATTTTGGGGCCAGTTCTTTTTAACATTTTCATAAATTACTTGGATGTGGGACTAGAAGGAATCATGAGCAAGTTTGCGGATGATACTAAATTGGGAGGAGCTGTGGACTCCGTCGAGGGTTGTGAGGCCTTGCAGAGAGACCTGGAAAAATTAGAAAATTGGGCAATCACCAGCCGCATGAAGTTTAACAAGACCAAGTGCCAGATTCTGCACTTCGGAAGGAGCAGCCCTGGNAAGCATGGCATTGCCAGCAGGTCTAAGGAGGTGACTGTCCCATTCTACACTGCGCTGGTGCAGCCTCACCTTGAGTACTGTGTGCAGTTTTGGGCGCCACAGTATAAGAAAGACATAAAGCTATTGGAGAGCGTCCAAAGGAGGGCAACTAAGATGGTGAAGGGTCTAGATGGGAACACCTATGAAGAGAGGCTGAAGTCCCTTGGTTTGTTCAGTCTAGAGAAGGCTGAGGGGTGACCTCATCGTGGCCTATGGCGTCCTTACGAGGGGGAGCAAAGGGGTGGCTGCTGATCTCCTCTCTCTGGTGATCAGCGATAGAACCTGAGGGAATGGCATGAAGCTGCGTCAGGGGAGGTTTAGGTTGGAGATCAGGAAAAGGTTCTTCACCAAGAGGGTGGTCGAACAATGGAACAGGCTCCCCAGGGAAGTGGTCACAGCACTGAGCTTGACTGAGTTCAAGAAACATCTGGACGACGCTCTCAGTCATCTGCTCTGATTGGGCTGGTCCTGTGTGGAGCCAGGAGTTGGACTTGATGATCCTTGTGGGTCCCTTTCAAATCACGATACTCTATGATTCTAATATTTGAGTGCTTTAAGAAAAGTCATTGTTTCCCTGTTCAATTTCTTGTAAAAAGTCTATCAAATGAAACAAAAAAAAGGCAAATTCAGGACATAAAGCAGAACTCTGGCAGAAATCAAGGCCTTAAATCCAAAGCTTCTATCGGGAACCAATTATTGAGCAGAAGGAAGCATCACTACAATATTAAAATTGTACCTTTGTGTTCTGCACAGACACCAAGTCGTGTCCATGTGCCTCGTGAGAACTGCCCTTGTCATTACAGAACTTAATCACTTAGGCTTCCAGGTCATTTCTGAAACTGAGTCAGAATCCAGAAATAACGTGTCCTTTGGATAAGACCCTCGTATGATGTCAGGCCAATAGATGATCTCAGAAGAGAAGCAATATTTAAGGACATGTGTTTGTCAGAATGCAGCAACAACTCTTAGCAAGCACATACAAGACTGTCAGACATTAAATACTTGCTTCTTTTTATGGAATGCTTGCTTTAAAAATATATAAAAATATATTACTTGTATTGATAACACAAGGGGAAAATATTCAATAAATAACAGTATTACTAAAACATTTTTTGATGAAATAAAAATACATTCCAATAAGTACCATTCCAAACGCACTACTTGCAGGCAAAGCCAATAAGAATTAACAGTAAATTCAAATTGTCTTGCGTGCTTAAGTACTAGTTTCACAACGAATTAAACTATGCTTTTGAAGCAACTTACCTGTGACATCAGTTTTGATGTCAGCAAGCTTAAAAAGAGGTGCAACTTTTTCATAATAAACATTAGTGGCTTCTCTTTTGTGGCTGCTTGGATTAACAAACACTTTTAAGGATTTTGGTCTATTTTGAAAGCCTAGAAGGAAAACACAAAACATCTGAGATTACACATAGACCAGCTATTTTTAAAGCTTAGCTGATTTTATTTTTTTAATATTAGAACGATTACAGTATTTTAACATAAGCAAATTATAGTCTAAAAAAAGTCTCTATGTCTTCTTGGATGTGCGCTATTTATCTTAAAATTACAGTACTGATTACTTTTTTGTGTACAGCTAATAAACAGTAGAAATAAATCACACATTAATCAAAACATTGTAGGAACCAGAAAAAAAAAAGTATATGTCCTAACCTAGTTAAGCCCTGATACAGGAGCAAGGTGAATGTGGAGAAGTTATAAGACTGGGCAACAAAAAAACTCCCAGATATCAAAACATATCCTTTCAGAATTTAACAGTAAACACTCCCAGGAGGCATATGACAATAATACCCAACAAAAAAAATACTACAATCCAATACTTTGTTTTCTGAGATCGAACAGTGAAATGGAAATTCCCTCATCCTGAAAGAGGTCCAAAGAAATAGAAAACTTGGTAATAGCATTCAGAAAAAACAGAGAATTATTGTTCATTTTATTTTTTAAAAAGTTACATTTAGGTCTTCAGAATTTCAGCAAACACCACTGAGAAATACTGCTATGCAAACAGTACCTTGTCTTGCACATTGATCCTATGAAGTAATATTATTATTTGGAATATGGCATTTTGTTGAACAGTAAATAATTTATACTAAAACAATAACATTACTTTTCAAGTTCACTTTTCTAGAATTCCTACAGTTGCCATGAGCCAGTGAGGTTGGTGGCATATGATACTGCTGTTTCTTTGGTAGTTATTTAAAATATATTATTTGAACAATTTTATCTTCAATTAATTAATTTAGAAATTCTAAGTTTTCTTATAGTATCAGGTTAGACTATTACTTTCTCAATCAAATGACAGCTAGAATATCTGGCAAGTATACTGCTTTCAGTATTCAAGAACAAAATTAGTAATAGGCCACAACTCCAAAAGCAACTAACAGTGAAAGCACATTTTCCTGTCCCATATAGAGTATTACCTCAATTTTTGCAGCCACCTTCAGAGTGTCTGAAGCTCTTCCTACTGACTCTGTCTCAACAACTGAACAGGAACAATTCTTCAGAGAAATTCTAACTAAATATTATTTCAGTATCAAAGGGGAAAGTGTTCCTTAAGATCAAAATGTAACAATTATAGAAGTCCCATAGATTATTTTTTTTCTCCCACTTATTTAAGCACACCAAAGAATGTGGAAATTAAAACTAGGACTTTATCCAGTTTGTGTCAGTACATCTTAGAAGATTTCTTAAAGATACTGAAGGAAACTACTGTATCAGTTTGGTACTACTACCTGAAAGCATACGTAAAAACAAGATTTCTAATTATATTTACGGCAAAATTTTACACACAGTGCCATGTCATTGTGTGGCAAATTATTCCTGATGAATCCCAAACGTCTTTGTTAATAAGTGTTAGTACCTGTGTTTTAGAAGTATCTCCTTTAAAAAGGAGATAAAAAGAAAATAGGGAACTTGTTGAGGACAGTGGAGGTGCTGGTGGGCAGTGCTACTGTTCCCAAGGACCTTGATTAGATACAAGAGAGGTTTGGGAAAAGCCTCAATTTGTTCAGCAAAGTCAAACACGAAATCTAGCACCTGGTCCAGCAAAACCCTAACAGCGCAGGCGGAGGACTGACCAACTATGCAGCACCTCTTTAGGGAGCATCTGAAGTTCCCTGATGGACCAGGAGTTGAATATGCGTAAAGAGTGTGTCATGGAGGCTAAGTGCTTACTGGGCTGCATTAAGAAGACAACCAGCTCTGAGCAGGAGGCTGGAATACATAAACTCCAGAGGTCCATTCCAACCTAAATTATTCTTGATTCTCTGGAAACAGAAACAAGCACTGCAGGTGTGCACTGTAGTGAAATTTCTAACCATAACAGTTACAACACAAATAAGGAATACCAACTATAACAGAAAAGTTCCTAAAGACTATTAAAACATACCTATCAGCCTCATAAAGATAATAATCATTATTCAACACACCTACTAGAAATCTGCTAGGGTATTATTGTAGTCTTCTGGAAGTTATTAAAATATTGAAACAAAAAAATAATTTCTGTGACTTGATATTTTGCCCAAAGTACCAACAGAAATGAAACGGAAAACTGTAAGAATAAGGACTCCTGATTTAATAGAGATTTAGCCACATTCATTAATGTGCTGTCAGGTTTCTTGTCTTCTTTACAGAAACTCCTACTTGTGATCAGCTGGCCCTAAATGCTCAAGCCCCACTAACACCCAGAGCCAGAAAACTGTGAAAACTAACTACAGAGCCTTTAATTTGTAAGTAAAGTAGATCTTTAAGCATTACATATAATATACACGCACACATATAATATGCAAAGCAAAGGGAAAAAGGAGTACAGAGTTTGCAGCAGTAGAAAAAGGTGATGAAGTGTCATAAATCCTGCTACACACACAATGCAAATTACAATTCATTTTCTGTTACTGTTAAACCGCCAAGAAAAAAAGGAAAAAAGCAACCATTGATGTCTCACTTAAATTTTTATGCATAAAACTTAAAAACAGTTAATTTCCAGGTGGCAATAAAAAGTTTTAAAAGAAAACATAAGCAGGCAAAGAATTACAGACTTTTCAATTGGTGGGGGAAAATTCTTAGATTTTTAAGGAAACTTAATTGAATTTTTGTTTCCTTTTTTTAAAACAAAAACAATAATTCATCAAATCGCACAGGAACTGTATTTATGATTATATATTAGACTATCATTGAAAAGTAGATTAGAGTTAATACATAAATCCTAGAGATATTTCCAAGAACCAAATGAATTCACAGGATAAAAGTGTTATAATATTCTATTTAGAACTACTTGAATCAATTTACTTTTTTAGAAAGGTAAATTATCTTATTCATAGAAATAGGTTATCACAACAATCTGCATTTGAGCAGAGATATGGTACACTACTGATGCATTTTTGTTTGTGCCAAATGATCATCAACTGACATGAATGGGTGATCACGACAAAAATTTTTATTTATCATTCCCAGCATGCACTGGACATGTTATAACACACCACACAACTGAGTTTAACAAAAGAATATCCAGCAGTAGTCAAAGATTAAGCTTTCACACAATTTTATAGTGAAAATTTCTTTAAAAGTGTTTTAAAATAATAATCGCCTTTTAATTTTCTTTAGCAACATCTATATGAATGAATGAATGAATCAATCTCATTTACTACAGCCTGCAACTGATTTCAGTCTGTCAGCCTTTTGGTGTTCTCCTAACTGGTATTCTGTTATTGTTTTCTGTGGCTGCTCCATTTGAAATGAACCAGCAGCCTGCAGCAGGAAGGCCAACTGTTCCTCTAGTACTAACAAATGTGCTAATATGCACTAGTTTAAACTTGATCTATCAAGTGAATCGGTGAACCGTGAAGGGTGGTGGGTCAATCAGGGTGTTCTGAAAACAAAGGCTGATAGGGCAGCAGAGACGCTGTGCTCAGACATGCATCTGTGCTTCTTTCAGTTCTCAGCTTTATGAAAATGGGTTTATGTTACAGAAGTTAAGAACCTGGAATCATGTCATTATTGCATACATTTATAAATACTTTATACAACAGTCAAAATATAAGACATCAGGAAAACTAATAATAGGAGACAGATTTGTTAATGTAACTATGGAGACACCGCTGTTAATATTAACTAACCAAAGTTAATGTTTAACATTAATGGTTTAATTAAAACTTCATGCATGAAGTTTCAGACATTCATATCAAATCCCAGTGTGAGAGACAGTACAGAATAGTAGATAAAAATAATATGCACTTCATGCATTTTTGCTACTTTATCCTCGATTCATAACCATATTTACTGTGTTCTGTTAGTTTACGGCTTTTAAGTAAAACTTTTTCATATGAACTGTTAATAAAAATAAGTCTTACATTGCTAAAAAAAATAAAATCAAAGAAGTGGATAAGCGCTGATAATTACACATTTTCTCTCATTCCTGGGCCTGTCTTAACCCTTTAGGAAACACTGGGTTTTTGCATGCATGGAGAATTTTAAATTAAACTGTGAATCCCACTGACTCAGTACATGCACTGTACATGCCTGTAAGTCCAGTACAAAAAGATGTGGTGTATAAATGGAAATCACTGAGAGTCAGGTGTACAACAGGTCTGACTCGAGATCAGCAGCATACTAGAATCTGCCGTTTGGGGCTTTCCAAGAGCCAGGCCAGAACCAAGGCTCCAGAGGTGCATGCCCTAAGATGGCAACAGTCATTTTACCTTAGATTAACAATTATGCAATATACAGAGGATCAGTTTTCCTGAACACCATATCATTGAGCAAGCTTTTCATATTTTGCTGGCATGCATCTGGACAGCAGCAATGTTATGCAGAAAATAAGAACTTCCTTGAAAGTGGGAAGACGTTAGTACATGTGTTTTGTTACCCTGTCACACACACACACAAAGACATAACAGCAGCCACCACAACTGTATTCTAAACAACTATATTATATCTGTGTGCTCACTTACATGAACACAGGCTTCATAAACATTATCACCTAGTTAGACTTTAAATTGAAGTACTTTGAACGCAAAGTCAAAGCAACAGAGGATATTCACTATGAAGAGAGTAAGACTGAACAAGAAAAAACATGCAAGAAATGTTGTCAGACACAAAGGGCACAGTTAAAGGGAAACTGGGTACACGGTATTTCAGAGAAAAATGAAATCTTCACTGCAACAAATCTCCAGATAAAATTCTAGCTTGTATTACCACTGATAAACTTTCTATTGTTGTTCCTTAATTAATGTATATGCATAAAAATCTAAAAACTTGTCAAAGAGTAAGGTAAAAAAATAGAAATTGCATTTATTTTCAAAGATGACACACTTTTTAGTAATATTTAGCCATTCTGACAAATGAAAGTACATGTTTACTGACAGCGATATCCAACCATATATACACTCTTCTTTAGTAAATTACCTGCTTTTAATTTACTCCAGCCTAGAAGCAATAAAAAAAAAAACCCTTCAAGCAAATAATGCAGCAGTTAATGAAAATTTACTTTGTAATCAGATAGATTAAGAGAAAAAATTTTAGAAGGCTGAAATGTTAACTTTATCCTGCAGTTCAAAAGGAAAACAAAAAGGAGCCAATCAGTTCAGTAACAAAGATGTCACCAGCACTATTAATGAAAACAAGCTGTGGCAGAAACTATGAAAACTGGTCACTGTTTCAAGCAGAGATATGTCAGTGTGCCTTTTGAGATTTCAGTTACTGAAGAATCAAGAGAACTTTTCTGCCTTTTATATTTTTAGTTCAGATTTGAATCTCACTGGGAAATTCATACCAATGTTTGGTACCAATGTTTGGTACCAATGTTTGGTACCAATGTTTGGTACCAATGTTTGGTACCAATGTTTGCTGCTGCTTTTTTTGGTGATTTTCTGAATAGAATGGCAGTTTGAGTATCTCCTCAGAGTTTAAAATGTAGTAGTGTGAAAACTACTTTTATTGTAATTACAGAGCTTAAAACAATATACACATTAGTAAATGATATTTTGGAGGTTGTGTTTGGTTACTTTTGCTTCTCTGAGTCCTGATAATTCCTGAAGTAAAAGGAAAGGAGAAATTACTGATGAAGAAAAATCTGCCCAAGGTTTGAGCTTCTGGAGAAAGACTGTGGCTGAAGGAAGAACTAGAAACAGCAACATTGCACAGAATGCCTTTTTCAGGTTCAGGTGGCTTCCAATTACAAAGCTATAAAACAGAGACTGCACCTCGAAGTCAAGGCAACCTGAGCAAGAGATACTGCAGGTTTTTTTCTGTGAACATATGGTATCACTGCTCCTGATAGATGGAGGGTAATCTGGGAACAAAACAGGCATTTGCTCCTTATGCAAATATCCTTGCCTTTATGGGTAGCTGGAGATCTGCAAGAATCTTGGCACTTTTGCAGATTTAGATATTTCGTAATAAAGTCTTTCAAAAAGGGGCAAGGAAAGGCACTTTTTCAGACACATTTTTATTTGGAAAATCCAAAGTATATTGTAAGCAAACAATGTAAGAATGCTATTTTACTTTATTATCTGCTTTTGACAAAGTCACTTTACTAGAAGTACACTAAAAATTGCTGTTGAAAGTTTGCTACAAACACTACAGATGTGTAATATTTGAATTCTGTAACCTGGCTCAATATTAACAGTTCAGCTGGAGTTTTAATAGTCTCTTACAAGACGAATTGTTTTTCTTTTGTAATAAACTCAATTGCTATAGCCTGTAAACAGAGACACATTTTGGAGCTAAATCAGAGAGTTTGGTTTCTGTGGGGTTTTTTTGTTGTTTTGGGTTTTTAAATCACAAGTGTGCTATATTCTCTGTCTTTCCAACATCGCTGGTATTAAATTACAGTGAAAGGCTTTGGTTTCTTGAGGGGCTTTTTTTTCCCTAAATGGTGAATACTTTTTTGTTAAATTTGATACAGCTTCCATGGATAAAATACAACTGCCATGAGTTAAACAAAGCATCCTGAAACTGGCACTAGCCTAGGCAAACACAGAAAGATATTTTTAAAATAAAGAATTCCCTCTCATCACTACCTCATGTCAATACATTTTGTATCAAATTACGTAAATGAGAGTCCTACAAAACCTTAAGAGCACTTCCACATGTGAATTTATGAAGAGGAAAGCCTTTCCCATTAGTTTCTTAAAGAATCTGCAGGTCTCAAGTGGGAGCCCTTGAACAGTCACCGGGAAGTCCCTGAAGAGTTCCCCAGGACTGCAACAACTGTAGTACAGTTAGATTTGCTGCAACTGCAAGTGAAAATATCAACAATTTATTTTATTTCTTTAAGAAACAGACTTCTTGGAAGACTCTTCAGTCAGAATACAGTAGGCTACTTACTTTCAATAAATTCAAAAAAGCGCATCAATTTGTTTAATTTTTACAGATGCATCAGCCAATTATTGTCACTTTCCTAAATTTTACACTTCACCACGTAAAACTTCAGTAGTAAATGTTTTCCAGCAATAACATTCATAACCGTGTGTCTTAATTCCCACAGGCAAATATTTTTCTAAGCTTCACTCAATCTTATATATTGCCAATAGAAACAATTCTGAAATAATGACATCAACCCCAATTATATGCTTACCATTCAAAATTTCCTTTAGATGTCTAAACCATGAATGACAATGATCTTCACTTAAGTTATTTAAGTGGATAGCACAGTCTGTTAGTTTATTCTCTTCTTTACTCAAGCACTTAAAAATTGTGATACCTAACAAAGTACCACCTTTTTTCTGTCCTACAAAACGACGACGTTTCAGTTTTACTGAAAATACATCTTTCATTTCAATTATCTCTTCTTGAGCCTGTAAAACCATACTGGAATCACCTGTAGGGCAAGAAAGAAAGAAAAAGGAAAAAAAAAAAAAAGAGAGAAGCATTATCAATATGATTAGAAGTAATATCTAAAAACAAAAATATTGTTATGGCTTCGTCTCTAGCTTCACTTGCTGCATCTGCTCATGCCTATATATTGAAACTTACTGCATATCATTTGCCTCAACCACTGGTCTTTTTAGCAACTGTCTGTTATTTAGGTTATGTACCCAGCTATACAAATAACACTATATCAAAGAGGTTATTTAATCCCTTTTCTGATATTAGAAAAGAAAAAAAATTTTAAAATTGCAGACTCTAAGAAGTGAACCACTTTTTTTTATTATTATTTGCATTCAAAAAGCAATATCTTCATTGTATTTTCCTACATCATAGCAGTTGTAGTCTCCTATCTCATAGATCAGAAAGTGTGCTGTGTCCCAAGCTGACTATACGCTCAATGTATTTCTTCATTTGATACAACTGCTGCCTTTTGGGTACAGACTAGAAACATATGAGAAAATAGTTAAGTAAAAATAGAAAAATAAACCAAAAGCATGTCACCCATCTTACCTTTCATTTTCAAGTTACGAATTTACTTTAGAAGACAACTAAAAGAAAGAGAGTTTCAAAAATTCTCATGACAGTTCAAGACCTTCACCACAAGGGAGATTTGTGTTAGGCTGGAACTAAGTGAAAAAAGGTTTTCTTATCTCCAGGTTTTTATATACATGGACCCTGTGGCTGCAGGCACTCACTTCAGTGACACTAGTTTCAAATGCTGTCTGGAGATGTAGGAGATGTATCAACTGAGTAACTGTGGTATAGGCTGCTTCTTTTTCTGCTCTCTTGAGCTGTAAAACACCTGAATCCTCAAAAACTAAGTCAAATATGCAGACTGAAGGAAATGTCACGATACCTGCAGGTGTCAGATACTCTGAACATCAAAAGTTTGCCTGATTTCTTTATAATTACAGCAGACTCAGAACACTAAACCAATAAAGGTCCCTTTACAGCCCAAGGCAAGAAAAGCTAGAAACCAGAAACCTCTTCCAAATCTAGCAACAGTTCAGTCAAGTTGTTTCTCAATAGCAAAAGCCATAACATTCTGTTTGATGAATATTTGCTGCATGCTTTACTGAAGTGACAGGGAAAAACTGCAAAAGTCTATTTTAAATAAGTTGTCTTCCTGGGTAAGATGGGCCGCACTGCAGGTGAGACTGCAAAATCATGTTTCACTTACTTCTTACACCACATGATGCTGAGGGCTTCAGAAAGTCATTCTTTTTCTGAACAGGAAAAAGAAGCCTGCGTCAATTCTTGTAAACAGTTTGACACTGGCATTTCTCAACATCATTTCTTGAACCAGACTATGCAGTGAACATCTTTCTATCCAGAAGTCCTGGAGGATTACCTCAGCAATGCTACCACAGCTAAAGCTCAAGTCAGTGCTAACTCTCCTGACAATTCTCTACCAACCCACTTTTTCCTGTTCCTTATCAAATAACCTACTAGAGATAGAAGCATGACTTTATTACACTTCCCACATATTTTTCCAATTTGTACATTTTACCATCTTGATTTCTCCATATAGAATCATAGAACGGTTTGGGTTGGAAGGGACCTCTAAGATCACCTAGTCCCAATCTCCCTGCCATGTGCAGGGACACCCTCCAGTACACCAGGTTGCCCAAAGCCCCATCCAACCTGGCCTTGAACGCTTCCAGGGATGGGGCCTCCACAACTTCTTTGGGCAACCTGTTCCAGTGCCTCACCACCCTCACAGTAAAGAATTTCTTCCTAACGTCCAATCTAAATCCCCCCTCGTTTAGTTTACACACATTACCCCTTGTCCTGTCACTATCCTCCCTGATAAACAGCCCCTCGCCAGCTTTCCTGTAGGTCCCCTTTAGGTATTGGAAGGACGCGATTAGATCTCGCTGGAGCCTTCTCTTCTCCAGGCTGAACAACCCCAGCTCCCTCAGCCTGTCCTCGTAGAAGAGGTGCTCCAGCCCTCTGATCAACTTTGTGGCCCCCCTCTGCACTCGATCCAGCAGCTCCATGTCTTTCCTGTACTGGGAGCCCCAGAGCTGGATGCAGTACTCCAGGTGGGGTCTCACAAGAGCGAAGTAGAGGGGGAGAATCACCTCCCTTGACCTGTTGGCCACCCTGTTTTTGATGTATCCCAGGACACGGCTGGCTTTCTGGGCTGCCAGTGCACACTGCCGGCTCACGTTGAGCTTTTCATCAGCTAGCATCCCCCAAGTCCTTCTCCTCAGGGCTGCTCTCAATCTATTCTCCACCCAGCCTGTAGTTGTGCTTGTGTCAGTTACTAAGGTGTGAAATTGGACTAAAATCATTCTATTCTTAGAAGGAATACTCTGACAAGTAAATGGTTGCATGCACCAAGATAGTACACAGGAAATTGTCTGTAGTGCAGATTTTCAGAAGCACACAGCAAATAAACAGGAGGAAACTCACCAAACAATAGGAAACAAAAAAAAAGCTTAAACTACTGGAATGATTGCTGTAAAAGTATTTTCTGTAAGATGCGTTGAATGAAACCAGAGGACTGTGGGGGAGGGGAAATGTATGATTCCATTTGAACTATGATTTTGCATAGAATGAGAAGGTGAGTGGACATTGTACAAGCAGCCTTAATACTAACATTACCAAATCCAAGATCTTGATTTTTTTTTTCAAACTTTGTATTGCTCTTCTGAAACATTTGGGGGTAACTAGTCTTTGTAGGCCTTCAATAATACAGTTACTTGTGATATCCTGAGTCGCTTATCTGGAATTACATAGTTTAATAACTTTATTTAAGACTTTTTTTAACCTAAAAAAACAGCGTTTTTGAGGAGGCTGCTTATCTTTTTCCAGAAAGTGTCGCTGTCAGACATACAGACCACTGAAAATTCCAGCATGCAAGCTCGACGTTTTGGGAAAATGGGTAAACATAAAGACATGTGAAACATAACTCTTCTGCAGCATTTATTCCTCCAAACCAATACACATGCTAAATGGGTTTGCTTTTTAAATATTTTTAAACAAATAACATTTTGGCCTAAACTACTAGTTTGGCTGAGAATATCACAAATTCTGTTATGCTAATGTTATGCATATGCATCACAAATAAGTTACAAACATTACCTTATTTGTCCTGCACAAATCAAGTTAACTTGAAGGCCTGTAAAAATACTTTTTATTCCCCCAGTGGCTTTCATAGAATGACATTTAGTCATAAGCCAGGTAAGGCTTGGCTTGTCTCTTCATGCTATTTCAGAAAGATTTTTATCTACTTTTACATCTTCCTCTTACTCTGTATTTGTCAAATTCTTGTGTTGCTCAGATGAAAATCAAAACTTTTGAAAATTAAAATAATACATTCTTAAGAGGCAGCACTACACTTTCAAAAAAGTATTTGACTCTAGTTGTTCTACTGGAGTACATCTCCAGATACAGCTTGGTGAAGCATATGAAGTGAATAGTACAAAAGCATCATCCTCAACTTTTAAATTGTAGAGGAAATATTGAACTAGCTAGCAGGGTTAGGACAGCTAATTTTCACTGAAGTTGAAAAGAAATCTGCATAAAAGTCCCTAGGTATATTCTATAATTTTCTTCTTCTGTTTTTACTGAAAATAAGATCATCACAAATACAGTAAAAATTTATAAAACAATTCAGATACAGAAAATGCAAGTCATAAGCTACATTTATAAAATTTTTCTAGTATGTGATAAAAACCAAGGTTCCTTTAAAAATAAAATATACATTGTATTAGACACTTCTTTAAACTTATAAAAACAAACCTATTTGTTTGTTAGTATCGTATTGGTTATTGCTAGCTGTTTCAGGACATTAACTGTCCTCTCACATTACTTAGAAAGATATTGGGTACCATCTGTTCTTGCAAGAGATTTAAGTATACATCTATTAGATATCATGCTATTTATTTAATTCAGTACCCACTTCCCATTGTTGTATCTTCTGAAAAAAAAAAAGCCAATTTAATTACAAGGAATAAAGATAATCTCTTCCACCAGGCTGCCCTGTCATCATGAGAGCAGAGAGGGAACCTGTATAAAGTAGGTTATGAGCGTTAGAGAAGAGTAAAACTAACAGCACTTAACATTTAACAAAGATCTAACAAAAACAGAATATATGGCACTTAAAAAAAAAAATTACTATAAGCCAAGGGCTTGTCTAAATCAATCTCAGCACATCTGTCTGATGTAGAGCGTAAACAGGATTAGAGTTGGATTTATCTGCTTGACGCTAATTGTACTCACAGTTTCTGCACATGTCCACCTTTTTTTCCGCCCCCCAAATACAGCATGAAAAAAAGCCTGCCCCGATATGTGAATTTCTAGGAAGTTTTATGTCCTTATTTATCCTCTCTATTATTTCAAGCATTGAGACTATCCTACATTTTTCTTATTTATGGTAGTCTAATGTCTTATTTAATAATAAAATAAAGTCTAAATATACCATACTTAGCTAAATCAAAGGGTAAGGGACTTACACACTCAAATACAATTTAATTGTAAATAGTAAACCAAATTTTAATTAGCTAAGAGTGTTAAACTGGGCTTTAAACAAATAGATTATCTCATGTTTACAGCAAAATTGATGAAAACATACACAAAGGAAAAGCCAGTACTATTGAAAATAGAATAGTTTGTAAAGAGAATTATGTTATTAAAATATAAACACCAACACTTCAACACTAAAACATCTATTGGACTGTTCTCCTGCCACAGAGGCCAAACATCTAGAAGTTGTATTTGAGGACTTAATTTCCAAAACAAATATCTCAAGCATATGGAAAATGGTAGAAAATGTGAAATGTGACTGTAAAATTCAAGTACGAGAATTGGACACGAAGGAAAATGTATTATACTCTCTTGGTCATAAATTCTTCCTATGACCTTTGGCAAGACACCTAACCCCACTTAACTACATTTAATAGATAAATCTCTTACACATTTAAGGCTCTCTGTCCCATTACACACTCAAAGTTCACTTCATTAACAGTTGATTGCTATAGCTGAGTGCAGTGAAATTAAAATTATCAAGACTATACCAAAGAAAATACTGCAATCGACACTAATTATTACGGAACTGATTACAGATCATCCTACGCTGTATAACACTATTTTCAAAATAACCATCCAGTATATACAATAAAATATAACTGTATTAAAATAAAACCAAAAATAAAATAAATAGAATAAAAAAAAATAAATTAGTTTTGATAATATGTCTAAAAATTTAGGCTCAGTAACATTTAAAACTAATGTGATAATGCATATAAATGCGTATAAAACAGCAATTATTAACTCAATAACTATTAAGCCCCATTCTTCCCTTACTGTAGCCTGCAAAGCACAATAAGTAGCATGCAGCTGATTCATAAAACCTCTACAGTTTTCAGCTACAACTTTAATTACAAAGGACTGGCAATAAGAAATATAAAGGAGCAAGTATGATCATTCTTGCCAGAAGAGCTGAGAATCACTGTATAGCTCATCAGGCTATTTAACATTAATTTAAAGACTCTAAACATGAGACAGAAAAGCTACTTCAGAACATCTAATTTTTCAAGGTTTTTTTTATTTCAAGAAGACAGGTCATGAAACACCTTTAGCAAAATTTGATGCTATGCCTCTTACTCTCTTCTGCAAGTGGAGAAAGCCAAAATAGCACCTTCTGCTTGCCAAGAGTATCAAACACTAAGCTGAGAAGAAGGTACAGCAAGGGCCAGGTGGGGGAGGGACTGCTTTTTCTTTGAAGATTACCTTTATGCTACTCTAGTCCTTTAAAATGGTGTTTTAAGAGAAGCGTAACAAAACCAATGCCCCAGTCTAGAAAAACGTTACTTAGACTGTGTGTAATGACCTCTTCGGAAGCAGCAAGTAGTTCAGAAAGCACTACAAAGTACTGAAGAGATGCATCTCAGTTCCTCCAGAGCTGGAGAGTAAAAGCAGGATGGAACTACTAACTTCGCCTCTTAATGGCAGCTATTCACTTGCAGCAACAGCTGTATTCCTTCAGGGCAGAAATTTGAGTTTGAAAACATCTGACAGGAATACAACTAATTTTCATTCTCCTTTGCTAGAGAACCTGAGGGTGAAGTGATGTATTTTGCCAAGCCAATGCAATACCTTACCGCTAAACCCTCTTCTAATACAGGCACCTACCCTCACTCACCTGCCACAACTGTGTAGTCCAGCCCTTTTCCTTATGTCTGCCACTTGGCAAAACCAAGCTGAGTCAATTCAACTCCCTGAGGTAACAGAGATTGTCCACTTTATTATTTTTTTTTCTGGCACAGTCTTCTGACAAGTTGTTTCATATAATCAGTTCAATACAAGTCCTACAAAACACAAGATGCCTCACAGTGATAAAAAAATAGACAGCAGGGAAGAAGGAAGGACTGGGAATGTCTCCTTTCATCAGCAGGAAGTCAGCATGGTTTGAGCCAATCTGCTGTGCATTTTCACTTCCAATTGCTAACTCCCCTAAGATCACACAAACACAGATCAACAAGAGTCAGCAAGAATTGGGAAAGATGCACAATGGTTTCTTTTAATTTTTTAGAGCTCTACTTACATCTTATCAATTAAAAAAATTTAAGTCTCAGAATAAAACTCCACTTTACAAATCTATACTGACACATTAAGTTAGTTTCACTGGATGGGAAGTTACACACTATTTTAATACAGCGGTAAAAACCATTATTCACTATTTCAGCTTAGACAAGTCATCTAATTTTAAACTATCATAGCTATCACTAAAAATAAAATTATTAGGAAGAATAATTGATATACTAAAAAAAAATTGTTTTCAACAAATCTGTACATCAGGCTCTGATTTTTCAACTCAATCCTAGGGAAAAAAACCCAAAACCAAAACAAACCCCATACCCAAACCAGTAGTTTTCCAATACAAATCCTAGATCATGGGATAAAGGCTTATATTAGATAACAGAAATTATGTTGTTTTATTTCTCTCTTTAGTAATTCTTACAAATAATAAAAAGACATAATGTGATAAATACAACAATACAAAACTGGCTTTAGCAGGGTTGTGCAAGTTTCAGTACAACATACAGAAAGTGAAAAGTTTTTTCATTCTTTGCTCAGGGTATTTCTTGATAATCTTACTATGTTTACAGTATGGGTAAACACATTTAAAACTGCAGCCTTCTACCTTTCTTCTGTCCTCTTGTCTCGCTCCACGTTTCAAATGGCTTTTTCCCCCAAGACCCCTTGACCAGCTGATTCCCATCCCTGTTGTCTCCACCACATCTTTTAAAAATTAATCCTCATTCTTCTGAGCACCATGATCAAACTGGGAGGGCAGTTGCAGGTATATGCCCCTGTGCCGAGTATCATATCATCACAGCAGCTCCAGGAAGTGCAGCTTCAGGGGACATTTGGTGTAGTCCCTGAAGTCCTGAGTGGGACTATACTCAAGGACTTAAAATTTGGTCTTTGCTAGAGACCTAAGGACTTGCCATCTGAGCATGAACAGATCTCAGGAGTGACACTTGCACCCAGCATTTTGGGTCTCTGTGATGCCCAGCAGGACATGGACAAGGCCCTACTTGTAATGAGACTCATTAGACATCTATCCATCAACCTTTCATTAGTGTCTTGTTCCATCCCTGGTTTAGAGCAATGGAGTACCTTGCTTATTAATTATAGGCTAACTTTGTCAGAAAAAAAACATACTGAAACTCGTATTTTGAAAAGAAGCCAAACAGCTTCCTGAATAAATACCTCCATGGAAAAGCGTGATTAAAGCACAGCACAAGGCCTAATGCTATTCCAGATAAGAAGCTTCACTTTAAGGAAGAGTTTTCCTCTTCATTCTCCAACAAAGAATTTGAGGGAGATGATGAAATGAAAAATACTCCCCCCCTCAACATGATGATCTACTGGAAATAATGCTATACAGAGCAACAATGCTAGCTGAAAGGAAGCAAGGCAAGTGAGTGATTCTAAACCTGAAGCATTTGAGACAATGCATGCAGCAAAGACTTTGCTTTTATTCTAATTCTCATTAAATTCACATTTTCTCATTAATACCACACCAAGATAGAGGTCACTGAAAATAAATTTACTATAGAAAGCTCTACATTTTATGTTAAGAGTGTGGCCCACATACTGCCTAATTTCATAATATGATTGGAAAAGTAGCAGCAAACCTTTTATTAAGTGCCCAAAACTTCAGGACTTTCAATGTAGTAAGTGAAAGGAGTGACATAACAAACTTCAGAATAACAACCAGGTAACAAACATCAGCTATTTCCATAATTTTGCAAAACATCTGCAAACACAAGCATCAGATTAAATGACACAGACCAACAATGCAACCATCATATAACAGATTTAAAGAGAGAGATTTCTGAAATAAAAGAGAACACTGGGATCTAAGGGCTTACATTATTTAATACAATGGGCTAAAAGAGCTGAAAGATACTACAGAATCCCCAAAGAAGCAGCATGAGCTTAGTTTTACGTTCTTTCCAAAAATCTCACACATATGCACTGGTTTGTACCTACATTTGTCATAATCATGGCAATTACTTCTGTGATTTCAGAAAATAAGGGGTTTGGGGAATCAAAATAGCCTCCTATGGCCACATGACATCACTGAGTTTGATTAACTACAAGTTAGTAATTCTACTTGGACTCTTACTGGCACGAGATTTGCTTCAGCTTCAGATACAGATTTACAAATCATCCATACTGCCAAATATCAGTGTCCCATTTTCAGGAAACTCAACATGCCTCAAATACCCAAAACTTTGTCTTTTCTGGAAAAGATTTTCAAGCCAACATTTTCTTCAGGAAAAAAGAACCGACATATCCCATGCTAAACACAGGACAACTTCCTTCCATAAGCTGTTGGTAATTCACATATATTAGCAATTCATGCTTTAGGTATTGAAGCATAGCTATCAGCTGCCAGATAAGCACATCCATGAACTTCTCATTGATTAACAGTTACATGTTTGGCTTTATTCTCATTGATCTTTAGTCTATTTTTTTTAGTAGCTTTCTTCATAAACTCAGTCATCCTTTGTATCATTCTATCTGCGCCTTCTACACTAGCCCAAGGGTAAGAGAAGCAATAGCACCACCAGAGTCCTCTGACAAGCATAAAAAGCTTCCCTCACCCCAATGCTCTTCAGTTCTATTGCCACATAGGAATAGGAAGAATGTAAGCTACATCACTTTGCCTGCAGGGATGAATGAATCCTATTTTATTCATGTACACCACACTTGTAATAGACTTTAAAAAAGCAACAACAAGCCCCACAGAATTTTGTTAGATGATCTCTAACATAAATGGTTTTTTTCCCTTTCCTCTTAGGGGAACTGTTCATATTCCTCTAACTTTGTAAAGTATTTCAGCATATTTAAAATATACTTTAAATTACATTATATATGTGGAGTACAAAATTTACACAACACAAAATGTAAGATATATTTAATCAATTGTGCTGTATACAAATTAGCCTTTCATGTTAAGAGAAAGTTTACAAAATGCAATAATCCAAAAGCTTTCTGGTATTACAATTATTGTTATTATATGGAATTGACTGCACTTACAGTGATGCAAAATCCCGTAGCTCAGAAAATTACATTCTCAGACTTTCATCAATTTTAAAATTCTGTTTGTAGCTTAACACTGTGACAAAGCTCTCACAAAAGATTTGATACCAATATGATGTGACACCACTGAACCAAACCTTAATTTCACTCACAGTAAGAAATCACAGGATTAAGTAACACTGTGCAGTCTTTTAGAAAAGTTTATTGCTTCCAGATGGATGCAAGTTTCCTTTCAGCACTGATTGTATCTTCTGTACACAGGGTGCCAATGTTACTATAAATATAGACAAAAGCAGTTATAAAGATAAATTATTAAAATATTGACATAAACAGGCTCATACAATACTGCCTCTTGCCACAAAGTAAGGTCAACTACATTAGAGTGATGTGCGTATCACAAATGTTCAATATAAAAACACGTACACCCTTTTTAGAAATAACAGCCTGTATGTGAACAAGCACAAATTTACAAGGTATCCATAAAATGACTTCTAATTCAAACTGCGTGCTCTTTGCCCCATGTTGTGTAGTGCCATGTGTTTCACTGCATGGTGCTTACTACCAAGATGTCCACCTGTGCCCATGTATCTGCACAGCAAGCTAAGTATATACTTACTTCATTTAGCAACAGAA
This sequence comes from Psophia crepitans, assembly GCA_013399095.1. Classification (NCBI taxonomy): domain Eukaryota; kingdom Metazoa; phylum Chordata; class Aves; order Gruiformes; family Psophiidae; genus Psophia; species Psophia crepitans. The sequence continues at coordinate 635,956 of VWZZ01000301.1, read as the reverse complement.
CTGTTGAATACACACCGCAACATGCTTACGTTTAAATAAAACTAAAATTGTAAATAATAAATGTCTTTAAGCTAATTTAAATTTCAAGTCGTGTACATAAGACACTGATAAAGTGTATCAACAGTTCTACAAAATGTTTTCCAGAAAAAAATAATTCTGGGGAATATCTGATTAGTCTAGAAGTAAATTCTTTATAGTGCTATTTTGGAATCAAAGATTATCAGGTAAAGTCAGTACTTTCAGTTGTTTTAGTATTTTATTTGTTATACAGTTCAGGAATTACAAGAATCAATGGTAATAAAATACATTATTTGAACTTTTCATGAGATTCTCAAAAATCAAAAGATCTCCATCTTGGTTTTGATTTGCGCAATAACCAGTGCATAAAGTAGAATAAATTAATGCATTTTAAAGAACATGCAGAATTAATAAAATGATTTGTGAATAAAATTCTAGCATTAAGTATATGAAATTCAAAATTAACTATCAGAATAGAAATAACTTTCACTTTTACATCAAACTACATTAGCATACTATGTTACATACAGAAACCTACTTATTTTCTGATGGGCATATCAACTGCTCCAAAACAGACACCAGTCAAAAAAAAAACACCAACAAAAAACCCACCCCCAAATTTTCCATGATATATGTTTTTCATCCTTGCATGCACCAATAGCCTCAAACAAGCAGTCTCCTATCTAATTTAAGGAAATTCCTTGACATCTCCCTGTGCACTCCTCTTAACTCCAGTATGGTAACTGTAGCTACATGCCACAGGTACTATCTATGCCTAATCCTAGTACTAAGAAGTACTAAAATCAAACAGAAAGACTACTGATCAAAATGTTTTTTTAAAAAAAAGACAATTTCACATGAGTTTTCACTGTTGGAGAAACACGTCAGATGACAAAGATACAATTCAAATCTCTCATAATGCATAAGAATTTTTATTCTCCCAAAATTTAAATGCTAGCATTACGCCAAATGGACACATATGTACATGGATTACCACTATGAGGTTGAAGTAAATATTTTACTTGCAGATCCTAACAATTTTACTCACAGCATAAAGATCTTCCATATGGTTGCAGGATCAGAGATTGACATTCAAAGCACCCATAGAATCGTTAAGGTTGGAAGAGACCTCAAGGATCATCCAGTCCAACTGTCCCCCCACCACCTGTTACCCACTAAATCATGTTCTTCAGTACCATGTCTAACCTTTCCTTAAATACCCGCAGGGACGGTGACTCCACCACCTCCCTGGGCAACCTATTCCAATGCCCGACCACCCTTTCCGAGAAGAAATTTCTCCTAATCTCCAACCTAAACCTCCCCTGGCGCAACTTGTAGCCGTTCCCCCTTGTCCTGTCGCTAGTTATGTGCGAGAAGAGGCCGACCCCCAGCTCACCACAACTTCCTTTCAGGTAGTTGTAGAGGGCAATAAGGTCACCCCTGAGCCTCCTCTTCTCCAGACTAAACAAGCCCAGTTCCTTCAGCCGCTCCTCGTAAGATCTGTGCTCTAAGAGAGATGCATCTTCCGATTGTCTCCAACAGGCACTTGCACAGTATGTGCATTATTGTTACTATTCTAAACTTTCCTCTATCACAATATTAAACTTATCTTGCTTATTTAAAACTAAATTTAACAAATCTGAGTTTCTACACATATCTCACTACACATTAAAGCAGACAATAATCTTTGACTTAGCCTTAAAGTGAATCAGTGCAAGAAAATTATCACTACCTGTGTTCAAGAATCAATTACTATAGATACCCTGGCCCACATCTTTCAGCTGTTGACATAACGAATGGATGTTTTACATTGAGGGTCGTCATCTACTTCTACCCTGCGAACATCAGACATCTTCCAAACTACATTTATGGAAAAAAAACAGCTGAGCATATTGAAGTTGCCCTTTTTCCAAATCTTGAGGTTGAATAAAATAATTACTCTTTTGGAATGGGATGTAATGGTTTCAGACTCATATCCTATACAAGTTTAGCTATTGTATTTGGAATTTAACTTCCCTTCTCCAGAATAAAAATAAAACCCCAAAGGCTATAGTAATTATAAACATTCATCGATATGACCAACATTTTCAAGGCACTTATGGCTAAGAAATACAGGTTTCCTATACAGTCTGCTACTGTATTGTAATTCTTATCAACATTTAATAAAATTAACCTCTTGAATTTTTGTCAGACAAAGAACATGCTTTTTAAACTATATCAATCCACCAATAAAAATAAGTACTTTGCAAATGGAAGGCTAGGCAAACTGAAGTTCAAGTTCTACCAGGGAAGGTTGCTTAGTCGTGCAAATACAGATGGAGTTATAGACTAGCAGTGTGTGTGCTTTTACATAAGCTATCTTTAAATATTATCTAACTGGTTTCTAGTATGTAACACCAGCAAAACCCAATCAGTGCAAAAGTCCATCTGTCCTAGTATCTTATGTCAAACCATAGCTATAAGCAGATGCTAAGAAAGAAGGAATAAAGCAAGCATTTATTCCATTTTCCACTGGTACTTTTCTACTCCCCACCAGTTTTCATTTGGGACACCCTGAACTGACTGCAATTTCTGCACATCTAACAGCACCTAAATGAAGCCTTTAGTCTCTAACAGACTCCACAAAATATTTTAGCATTAGCAATATCCTTTGGCAGTAAGTTATGCAGTTCTCTTACTCACTGCATGATTATTCCTTTTGTTTTGAGCCTGGTTCTTACAAGCTGCACTATATTTCTTACGCTGACAGATATAAAGTCATTGCCATCTACTCTCTCCAGGCCCCATCTCAACTGCCTCCCTTTCAGGCCAAAAAGTGCTAGCCTAGTCCACCACTTTCATCCAGAAGCCATTCCTTACCATTTACCACTGTTAGTCCCTGAACCTTCTTCAGTCCCACATAATCTTAGTTGAGAACACCAGAACTGCGCACAGTATTCAAGATGTGGTTAAATAACTGTTGGTTTATAGAGCATACAAACATCTGCTTTAGCCTCTATTTACGTTCTAATGATCCTTAACATAATAATCCTAACAACTCTTTAAGTGACAGATGACATTTTCCACATAATAAACCTATAATTATACACATTAGGAATGGTCCAGCTACAGCTCCTGATCTTGATCCCAAGCTGATAGCATTCAAATAAGATATAAGGGATCAATACATTACACTATGCTTAATTATATCAACTCTTGGACTCAGTGTCCCATTGCCTTGTCAAATCTGTAAACTGACCATGACTCTGAAGCAGTACTGTAGAACATAACTGATAATCTCTAAATGCTTTTCCACTTCTATTATAACAATCCCCAAACAAACAAATTCAGCATTTCTGCTTTTCTGTGTTTATCCCATGCCATTTTTTCTTTTCCATACTCCTTCCAGACCACACTGTGGCACTATGAACTTTTCAGGCAGCCTTCAGTCCACAAATTAGACAAAGAAAACAAACATCAGAAACATAAAACAGAGAGAAACACATTTCAGAGCGGCTTCCTTTTTACTGTGAGTTCATTTTATTAGTCTGTTCCTGCATACAAACTAATATTGCTAAACTGTTAAACTTGCAGATGTAAAAAGCAGTAGTTGTTCTGAGCAAGACAAACAAGCACATGTGCATAAATTACATTGTAAGTTCAGTACTGAATTTCTGTGTGTATGTTCCACAAATGGTTTCCATAAAACAAGTGAGACCTAGGGACAAAATTTCAAAAACACCACCTGCTTGTTTCCGTCATATTTTAAATAATTAACTCCTCAACAAATGTAAGTGGCGAAAAAAAGCCTTTTTATTTCATTTTTCTTTGTACTACAGTAAAAAAAAAAAACAACAACCTAAAAATACTTATCAAGTACTCTTTCTTCTGCTAAGCACTGTTTTCTAAAGCAACCAAAGTTATGACTACTTCTCTATCACAAAAGATTTATGGAACAGAAAAGGATCTGGAGGATATTCTCGGTTTAATCACAGCCTTGATAATGAGCATGTTGCAGTCAAGTAACCAAGGAAGATTACATTTCACATGAAATATTCAGAAACATTCTTTTTCATTTAATAAAAATAATACCAAGTTAGAAAATAGACATCTATATATAATCTTCTCCTGATTATTGCAACACACCAAAGTTTGATGTCAACATGAGTTAGCACTATCTGTAGCCATCTAACCATTAGTGTATTATTCCTGGGTGCTGTGATAATTGTGATCCCTAACTAATTACTTCACCCCCAGTTACACTACATAGATGTGACAGAGCAGGTCTTTGGGAAGTCCAAAACCATCCAGGTTGGAAATCTTTCAGTACCTCTCTTGACAGATCTGTTTCACAGGTCTCCAAAAGACCCTGCAACAGTGTACCAGGTAGAGGACTTGGACTGGAGCAATCTCTTTTTGAACCATCTTCAGAATAGTCAATAGATGCGCCAGGCAAGCAAGGATGTGCTGTTCTGACACAGAAAACCAACAAGTTATCTTCAAATTTTCCTAGTTACTTTTAGCTATTTATTTACAAGAATTTTCACTTAAGTTAGAATAATATAGGCTTTTTATAAAAAGATACTTTCCTACAGTTATTTTAAAGTGAGAATACTTATTCTATTTCTGCTATACTATACTAAACACAGAAAAATATAAATACAGAGATGATTTTTAAACATCTGTCAAACAGGGGTTTTTAATAGAATGATTAGCATTTAATTACTCAGAACAGTATCTGAAAACAGCATTATATTTAGTCGTATTTATTGCTGTCACCCTTAACTTGATCATTTGTATGTCAAATTTTGTTTTTCCAAGACTGTCTGCACTGTGTAAAGATCTGTTTCCAGGATACGTATAATTGTGCAGTACATAACATCTGTTGCTTTGCATTTTCTGAGCTTTGCAAAGCATGCTTTCCCATAGTCACTTGAGTGTATGGACTGACAGAAGAGATATATTGTCACAGTTCAAATAAACCAACTACAGCAGCTACTCTGTACTGAAAAGCATTTGAGTAACTACCATTCTACATAGCACAAATAGACAAAAACCAGGTTGGACTATATGATCCTTGAGGTCTCTTCCTCAATGATTCCATGATTCTATGAAACCTAGAGTTCAGCATTCAATGAACTGACTATTTGTTAAAACTGCAACACACGCAAGAAACAGCTGCATGCTAGATTAGAGAACTGCAAGGTAAACCACGTTACTGTACATACTTTTTGCCATAGATTTAATATATTCCTTGACCTACAACTAAATAAGAAGCTGGAGGAGGACGGAAGTTGCACCAGATCTTAAAGATAAGTAGAATTTTCTTTCATCAAATCCCTTACCAAATGGTTACCATACCTCAAGGCTCACATGAAAATTCAGACCTACAACATGGTTGGTTTTTTTAAACACCTTATGTCTTCCTTTTTTTTTTTTTTTTTTTACCATAAACATCTGTGTGTTACCACTAACAGACCACCAGAGAAAACAGCGGCTTCCATACTACTAGTAATTCTTTGTAACATGAAGCAAATTGAGAGCATGGAAAATAATTTTTAATTCTTACACAAGTTATCCTGGGATCATGTGAATAATTTGTGATCTGCTCTGGTTTCTGAGCTCAAATTTTACAAAAATTGAGTGTTGTGGCTTACAATCATATTACAAAATCTCCAAATTAAGTGTGCCTTGAAGCATTTTCATGGGTTCCATCTTTGAGCACCAAACTCATTCCCAAAAGATAAACTCAGCTAATACTATCCTACACCATAAACAAGCCACTCCTGATAACTGTACCTAAAAAATGGGGACTGGGATGATGTGTGAAACATGGCTTATTGATTCCTTTCCAAAGAAGAGCTCAAGATAACGGTAATTCTAATACCACAAAACTTCCAGATTTGTGGGATATTTCTTATTGCTCTGCTGGACTTACATTGTGAGGGGTTTTTTTATGACTTCACAAGGAAACGCAATAGGAAAACAGTTACCTTGAGACCTTAGAGGAAGTAAAATGTTCTCATTCAATAGTACATTTTTAATTTGCATACTTTGATAAAGAAGTTCATAAAGAAATTTAGGTTCAACCAAGAAAGCCATAGACACATTTTAAATCTGTTAACTCTGGTTTTTCTCTTGAGCAGAATTGTCACTGAAAAGTATGAAGCCAATTACTTCTAACTTCAAAATTACCTTTGGAATTAATACAGTTTGAGTAAAAAGGTATAGCTAGATGACAAGGCATAACAGTAAACGAAGCTAAAGAAATACCAAAAGTCTAATTATTTTTCAAAATATTAATTCTCATGCACATCTAAATACACATTTAACTTTTAAAACCACAAACAGTATTATGTGAAAGTAACTACTAGCTGTGTACAAGCATACATCATACGTTGTAAACAAAATAATTTACCAATTTTCCAAATTTAAAAAAATAAAATAAAAAAATCAACACACCATTTTTTCCTGCAGAGGGCCACAGCAAAACAGCTTGATAGTAAAATATGAAGTCCTACAAAAAGGATTTCTATGCCTAGCCAGAGTGCACAAATAGGAAGTTCCAATGCCTTCAACTCTTTATCGTAACTACATAAAATCCAGTTGCACAGATAATACCTACATGTGAAAGAGACATTATAATATGTCTTGGTAATTCATCCAGGAGGAGGAGTTTCCAACATGCTAAGAACCCTTTTTTGGTTGCATTTACAGGGTTATGACTTCCCTGCCAGTTGCAGTGCCACATGCACATCTGAATTTCAGTTGTGCTTGCAATTTCACTTATTCAGCTACACTTGAAAATATGATCCTAAACTGGTATCACTGTCCAGGATATTAACTGCAATTCAACTGAGGGGAAAGGGCTCATAAAATGCAAGAGCAAAGTTCCAAAACTTCTTCCCTAGTGAAATAGTTTGAGAAATACCATCCTTACACTTAGTCTGCAGATGGAAGTATTTTTGAGACCACCTAAACAGTTGGAAGGAGGAAGTTCTAGTCACTATCAAGTTAGTAGTTTAAAAAAAAAATCATTAAATGGTATTTTAAAAGGTTAATTTATTAACTTTAGAGTTGCACTCAACTCTGTAGTATGTCAGAGAACGACAAAACTCAATTAACTCAAAAGATTGACAGTGAGACAAGAATCAATTTAGAAAAGGATCTTAGTATAATGCAATTCTATAGCCGTCCCAGTAGTAAATGACGAAAAGGTCACATTTTGAAAGGAAACAGCAGATACCACCACAAAACTAGCAGATGTTCCTGAAGGATCATCTGTACAAAAACATAAGCATATGTGAGAGAAATCCAACACTATCACGAAATCAGTTGGTGTCTAACATAATAGCAGTTCCTTATGGCAATATGGTAATATGTGTATCACATACTCAACACATTATGGTTTTTTGTCTACACATACTGTTACAACATAAGTCATAAAAAACAGGACCACTGATTTCCTTGGAAGGAAAATATTAGTTCCATGACCCACTAACGTTAAGGTACACAGAGACTATTCAATTCTGCAGGTTTATATTCTCAGATTTTCAGCCATTTAGGTTTTTTCATAAATTGTCTAATAAGGATAAAAGTATTTTTTAGAGTACTACGTGTATTGAAGCAAAAATTTTCTTCTCAATGCAGTGCATAATAAAGTTGGATATACCTAAATGAAACAGCACACAAAAAGGGATTCCTTCTACCCAATATCTGTTTGTTTGGGTTTTGCATAATTGCAACAACATCTAGTATTTACTTGCTGCTTTTGTAACATACATAGTTAACAAATAAGCTATCTACAATGAAAGGAAAATTGTTTATCTGTTTTGTTTATTTTGACTCCAACAAGAGCAGATGACACTTTCCTGCTTTATTTTCATTTCCATTATGTAACTGTGAAATAAAGATAGAAATGCCTTAATCTGAGCATGTCTTTTGCCAAGATACAAAACAAGAAAATGCAAAAGAACATCATAGTCTGAATTCTAACCCATTTATTGCCATGAATAGTTACAACTATGGAAGCAAGCTTATATGGTTTTACCATAGCAGAAGACCCCATTAGCCTCCATGATCCCCACAACTATCCCACACAAGGTGCTATGGAAACACATCCTACACATAGTCCAAGGAGAAAAACAGTCGCAGATAAAAGTAGGCAGCAGTCTCAGACTCTGAGCAGCCAAGGTATCAATCAGATTTTGTATTTGTTTCCTGTGGACATTACCAAAAAGAAAGAAAGGGGGGGGGAAAAAGGGAACAAAGAAAAAATATCAGGAGTTATCTAGCTTCTTGGATGTTTACAGACAACCGCTTCTAAACTAAGAGACTGCCTGAAAGAAACCACACATTTTCTAATAAACTACATTTGAAAGTCAAGATGGCAACATTCAATTCAACAGAAAAGACATAAAGGTGCATAGTAGAGGGGTACAAATTCAGAGGTGATATGGCAAAATGACAATCAAGAAAAGATTACAACAGCATCTAGAATATGAAAGAGGGATAAAAAAAGCGTGTTTCACAAAGGCTGAAGAACAGGACAATTCAGAAATGGAGATACAAGATTTATGCTTAGATAAGGGACTTGACTGCGTACTGGTTTTAATGATTTAAAAAGAACATTAATTTACACTGAGGGAGGGACTCTTAGCTCTATGTCCTATAGGACTATCATGTCCTATCATGGACATGAAAATAGCACTAGAGTGGACATCAAAGATTGGTTAGTATATCAACATTGTTTTAACTTTTGGATTCTTTCCATAATGCTATATAAGCAAGACCATCAATTTACTCTTGCACACCTTTGCACAGAAAGCATAGTCAAAAGAGTTGGCAATTATTGTATGAACAGGAAAATTATGGAAGCTTGATAATACTTTTTTTTAAATGAATTTGCATCCTACCTCTCTCTGCCTCACCACCTTATTATGTCTCCTCTGACTTTCCAGGGATTTCCCTACCCTGTGTCACACATACCTCACTCACTATAGCACCATACTGCATGTCTTCCTATCTGCCCAGCAACACCTTCAGTTTCCTCTCCATTCACTAATATCCCTCTCCACAGTACCCACAAATCCCTCCCACACCCATATGGCTTCACCAAACCCCTTATACTCCCTTAACATATCAGCTCACCCCCAGCACAGCGTTCTTGATTGCTCCTTGATTCCAACCTAACTTTCTTCAACTGACCTTCTCAGCAGCCAAAAAACAGCACCAGCTACATCTGGCTTGTTAGTAGTGTGCCAACTGCCTGATGATGCATAACATGGCAAGCACTCAGCCAGCCACTGTCCCTCGCTCGGCAGGAAGGCAGAGGAGATAAATAAAGCAGAGAATTGCCTTTATCTATAATAGCGTACTGCAAGGTATAATTATTACACACTGCAACAGGAAAAATTAAGACAAAAAAAACCCACACAAAAACAAAACCCATCACCGTTAGGCAAGTTTAAAACTTGTCATCTAATGGCCTACAGGAACTTTAAGATAATACAAACCACAATATCACCAATAGAAATAGTTTTGCATTACAAAGAAAAGGCCATGAAGAAGAGAGTTATTACTTTGTGTGAAAGCTGAATAGATCCTGTTATTTCAAAATCATGTAGCATCAGAATCCAACTCACTAACACACATGCAGCTTAACACGTACGTAAACCCAAACACACACAGACAAAATTCGCAAGACTTAGCATAGAAACTTACTTTCTGGAGCAAAGATTTAAATGCCTGATCTTTCTCTCTGGAGGTAAAGAATTATAGTACATACAAAAGCTACTATTAGACGCCTAGAGTATGTTAAACCCTTTCAACATAAGCAGAGAGGTGCACAAAGATTTGAAATACAAGAAAAACACCAGAAAACATGAAACAACATAAACTGTTCTGCAAGCACATAGCCATGAACTGATCCGTTGATAAAACGATAAAAGACACACAGAGAAACAAGATATTATGTCTAGAAATCACCTGGCATAAAGAACAGATTTTAAGAGATCTTTAATTAGCATACTCCATTTCCTTAAATATTGTTAATTTTTCACAAAAAGTTGTAAATTAATCAATTCACCATGGATTTGTTTAGAACTGCAGGCTTTCTTCCTTCAGTTTACATCTTAAAGCCATATATTAATGTGATACATGTACTTCTCACTCTCAGTTACACTTCCTATTATCTGGTTTTATGTCTATTCCTTAAAAATATTTTCCTATTTGGACACTAGATAACCACTTAGAGAAACTACATTCCCTACACGTCAGAAGTAGAATCAAAAGCTTTGAATTTGACCAACGTGGAACTCCAGTAATTCGCATTTTGTAACAGCCAGTTCCCATTTCCATTATTCCTGACTGACCGATAGACTGACAGATGTCTTACTTTAGAGATCCCAAACAGACTATTGGTATCTATTTCAGCCACATCTGTTCCTAAATAGCCTTGGCAGCAGGCCACTATGCACTCGGAATTAATTTTAAGTCCTTTATTGCTAACTCTTTCCCTGTTGCAATACATCAGTGATTTTTTTCCTTATTGCTGCACTTATATAGAATATTTCTAAATCTATATTTTAGATTAATACCAACAAGAACTATAGTATACTATATATGGGAATAGTATGCTTAAACAACAAATTGATCTTTTTTACTTCATTATAAAAATATATATTCAATAACACATTAACCTCTGGATTGCTTGGGAGATCTTCCTTTCTTATTGGTCAACTAATTTAGAATATTATGTTCAATTACTAATACTAAAAAAACAAGTTTTATCCAAATTATTAGTATCCAAATACTCAGTCTAGTCTACATGCTGTCAGTCTGAGAGAACAACTTTATATACCCTTCAGTCAAGTACACTACACACACAAGAAACTACACTTACAAAAAGCTTTTCATAACGATCAAAAGCCTCCAGCCTTCACACACCAGTAAAACATAGAGAAAGTGCCAGTCTTGGTCCATTTTCTATCTGACAAATTTGCTGAAAAACTGCAACTACTGTAAATCAGGTAATTCTGTAGCAATCTTTAAAAAGATGCTGAAGGCTTTAAAGCAATATCAGGATTAAAGTTCTCGTTCAACAGCAAAAAACAAGCTATGTTGGAAGAACAGCATAAAAGATGACTAAATTGACACTATTTGTACTGAAACTGTTCTAAAACACATATGATCCCACATCTGTCGCTGCTGATCCCCTACATTTCATTAGCTTCTAAACTTTGAAAACAAACCAAAAAACCCCTTCCACTCTGAGCGTTTGTACTTAAATGTAAATGATTTTTTTTCCCCATTATTCAGTCATTCTTATCTTCTGGGAATTTCAAAAAAATCACATAGAATATTCAAATCGGTACTTAAGATAGCTTTCTATGCTATGGTTTTAAAGCAGCATTCAAAATGAGAAAGTCTACAGCTTGGGGCTGGATTATTAATACAGAGAGAGAAGTCTTGTTTTTCTCTTAATTTCAGCGATTATATTCATAGCATAGGAAAGCCACATAGAAAGAAGCCAGAGAAAAACCTAGTAACTACTGACTGTGCGTGCTACTTCTCATCGCAATGCCCAGTGCATTGTTAAAAGCAATCAATCAGCTATGAGTCAGAGGGTATCTGGCTGCGGTGAGACCAGAAGGCTCAGCCGAGCTTCGCACCCGTGCTGTAACTGCAACATTCTGGATGGGGCAGCAGAGCCATGCCTCACACTGTCCACCTTCCCACTTGACACATTCACTCCCTCCAACTCCACATCCAGGTGCCAGCCCAGGCCTTACTTCTACCCAAAGCCTTGTTATAACAGAGAAGACAAAAATTCATAATGGGTCATGCTAATTTGAGAAGGGAGAAGAGGTTGCTGGGGCGTTTACTATGAAGTCTGGAGAGCGAACAACAAAGGCAGCCATCAAAAATCCTCAGTGAGCACTGGTAGCCAAAAACCTCCAGGAGACAGAAGCTGCAAAAATCAATGGGACAATAAAGAAGGAAGTCTGCCTGGTAATCATGCTGCCAAAAACACCACAGAAACAGCACAATGGGGCAGAATGAAGCATACATGAGCATGACATGATCAAGCCCAGGCACACCAGATGTCACCTGCTTTGGAACTTTAAGCTGGAGCTTTGAGGTCTATTTAGAAGCTGAAGGAGCCAAAGCTGCATGAGCTACCACACATAAGAACATATGATGGAAAGTGCAGATGACAAATGACAACTTCAGCAAGACAGGGATACTTTTTGGGAACTATTGGGGACAGGAGGTTATGGAAAAGGGAAGAAACCAACTCCGTGGCAGTTCTCTGGCTTGACAGACTGGAGTGACTGCTGTAAAAGAAATGTCTTCTCCAAAAATACGAAGAATTACTACATACAAGTCCAAGCAGGAGACACTGCATCATTTGCATTGTATCACTGGCAAAGTGCAAAGACCTGACCTTTTAAAGCCTAAGGCAAACTGTGTTACAAATCTTCTGGTTTGGAAAAAGTATGCTTAAACCAAATCCCAGTGGAATAGACTTATGCAGACAGCCATTGACGATCTTCTGTACCTACTGACAGCTCAGCCCAAGCACTACACTGCTGTACTTCTGTTACCAAATGAGACTGTAACATAGACAGCTCCTCCCAGCACCACTACAGGTCCCATATTTGCATGCTACTGGGATCCAAGTATGCAAGAAAGAAAACAACATTCAAGCTCCAAAATCTATACTCGACCTCTGCAACCATGAAGGTAAAACCATCCTGACCTACTATATCTGAAAGAGAAGAAAAAACAGAGAAGACACTTGTTGGATTCGTCCCTGCGAGGGCAACAAGCCTCACATAGTGAAATTTTCAGCTCATCTGCAGACAGAGGCAGGCACAAGTAGAGGCCATGCTGGCCCAAAGGAAGGTCTCAGAAGCATTCTGAATGCTGCTTAGGTAGACTGTTGTGTTCCCATCACAATGTGGAGAGAAGGATAGAAGGGTCTCAAAAACAACCTAATAAATTCCTTTTAAGGTTATTTCATTCTCAGAGAGAGCCTGGAAGAGCCCTGGAATAGCCACAGATGACATAGTGGTGGCATCTGTACCAACAGGGGAACTGAAAATCCCTTTATCTTCAAGGTCAGTACTCAACATTTAAGAATTTGGAAATCCTATAGTAAACACTCAGCCTACAACAGACTTGAAGAAAACCCTAGCATCTGGAAGATACCTCTGCCTTTTCCACTGAAGCTAGTAAAAAGCAGCGTCTCAGAAACCAAAGTATTCAACAGCTCAATACTACACAGTGCAAAACCAAATTGTCAAAGTATCAGCATATATTAAATATATGTGCAGTTAAAGCTCAAATCCTGATATAATTTACACCAACTCGTCAGTGCTGCTTTCGATAAGACTCCTGAAGTTCTGCCATCTACAATATGCCTGACCTTAAGGTAGTTCTGCACACAGAACTAAGTCGTTAATAAATCACACTTCCTATCACACACAGAGAGACCTGTAGTTAATCCCAAAAGGGAAGGAAAAGAGGCTACAGCATTGTCTAACATCACTGCTAAGGTACCCAGACTGGCTCCACAAGAGGAAGGACCGTACACACATCAGTGCCGCCGTCACCAGGTCCTGCTGAAAAGGAAAAATCTGAGCACAACACTACCTTAATATGGTTACACTATTCCGAGGGTAAGAGTCAACCGCTGTGCATGGCACCACATTAGTTTGATTTGAGTAGCCCTGGTATCCCAACACGGTTACATGAAATGAGGCATAGCAACTTTAACTGTGAGTATCTGAGGATTTCTCTAGAGCAGCAGCACTGGAACCGCAAGCTTCCACACCCCTCTGAAGCCTCTACAGCATACAGACTGCCTTGAAGGAGAACAGATTTTTGTAACATAGAAAAACTGGTATGTGAAAAAAACTTTGCTTTTCTGTATGCTGAGTTCATAGCTGTTGGGCTGTACCCATGTGAAGTTTTAAGTTCTGTCTAAAATAACACTAAAATAAACCTGGTATTTTAGGTCTGGACAAGCTAAGTATGCCATATCAGAGCGCAACTGTGCTGTCTGGAAACACTGCATTCCTGGACACAACTTTGATTTCTCCTTCACATAAGCATTGGGAGGTCACTGCAATAAACAAGCACTTCTGAGAGTGCACGTGCAGTTTTGAAAGTAAGTTTGTGTTTTCATGGTTTCTGGGACCAAAAAAAGACTATTTGGATAAGCTTAAGGAGCATTGCATTTCTTCTAAAACTTTTGTGTGTGATTTATTTCACTTGATCAAATCCTTCATAACAGCACTTTCTCACAGCATGTTGCTTTATCGGGGAAGTACAGAGCAAAGACAACCTGCCACAGAAGCCTCAGCACAAAATCCAGGCACACCTCACAAAACCATACCCACCTACACATGCCGCAGTTTATGAACCTGTCAGAGAGAGTAAGCCAAGAAAAGCTGGTGCAGCAGAAACAAAATCAAATCCTCTTACTGCTCTGCCTGCGGCTGAGAACCCATAAAAACACCATCTCTTACACTTCGGCCTTTTTGTATAACCCACCAAGAAGTAAAGGCTCTTGCCGGGAAGAGTTGGTCCAGATACAAGATGCTCACTGCGTTATGAACTTTTTTTTATTATTATTTTAATCACCAGCGTAACTTCGATAAGGAAGAGACACGCCCGACACCACCGACTTTCACTGTAATCCCGTTTGAAGGCGACTCCCCGCCGCCCTGCCCAGAGAGGC